>JAWQRP010000964.1:0-22091 GCA_033557875.1 Quadriops clusia
TTTTAAGCTTTAATTACTCATATATTTTACACATGTTACATGACGTCAGGTTGTATGAGTACACTAAGCATCAAAAGTAATAAGTGAGAACCTTAGATCATGTTCCTTAGGAACGGAGTTCCGTCCATATACATGATCTAAGGTGAGAACACTATCAACTTAGGCAACCGCAGTCGCAGTCAATATAGGCAACCGCAGTTACAGTCAGTATAGGCAACATCACATCGATTAATTCGTGACTAATACTGCGCATGTCCCCCCCTAGATGTCGCCACGAGCTCCAGCCCCCGCTAGACGGAAAACGGGAAAACAGAGAGGAAAATCAATCGACCTGCGCGCGCATAATGATTTTGTAGTGACCTAAAAAGTAGGATGTCGCCATCATAGGTAGTTAAGTGTGTCCGTCCGTTATTTAGCATTCTCACCATCAATCCGGAGTAAGTACCCCCTTTTCTGCCGCGATCGGCCCCCCTCCGCCCCCGGCCAGCCCCCCGCCCTTTCGGCCGCCCCCGGGGGTCCCCCCGGGACCCCCAACTAGGCCGCGAAGCCCCTCAGCCGGCCCAAGCTGAATGAAAGTCGGTAAGGGCCAACTGGATTTTTTGCACCTGTCCTGGTCTAAATTTAGCTCGGGCCCCCCCTGGCCCCCCAATGGGCAGCTCGGGGAGACGAAGGGGTTTGTACGCAAATCTCCCGCGAAATCGACGGTTTACTTTTATTTATCTGCTTTATAGTTTTTATTTAGTTGATTATTTATTTATTTGATTATTTGTTTATTTCATTGTTTATTTATTTGATTATTTATTTATTTGATTGTTTATTTATTTGATTGTTTATTTATTTGATTGTTTATTTATTTGATTATTTATTTATTTGATTGTTTATTTATTTGATTGTTTATTTATTTGATTGTTTATTTATTTGATTGTTTATTTATTTGATTACTTATTTATTTGATTGTTTATTTATTTGATTATTTATTTATTTGATTACTTATTTATTTGATTATTTATTTATTTGATTACTTATTTATTTGATTATTTATATCTTTGAGTATTTAATTCTTTTATTATTTGTTTCATTATTTAATTATTTTATTATTTGTTTCATTATCTAATTATTTGATTATTCATTTATTTAGTTGTTTATATACTTGTTTTAATGCATTAATTTAGTTGTTTATGCATTTATTTAAATTTATTTATTTGCTCGTTTTTTATTTAGTTGTTTCTTTGTTTTTTTTATTTAGTTATCAGTTTGCTTTTTATTCACTCGTTTATTAACGTTTTATTCATTATTTCTTTTTTATTTCATTTTTAATCTTATTCTTATTATTTAAATTTATTTCTTGTGGAAATTAAGTACCCAAGTAGTGTAATTTTGAACATTAGTGATTTTCCCTTTTGGCTTCTCCGTGCGAGTTGAAAGTGAAAATGATTCAGTATATAGGGAATTCACACAAATTTTAAAGTAATTTATCTAAATACTAAAGCAATTTTTTCATTTTTTTAAAAATCATTTCGACCAAATAACTCAAAATAAATTAGTCCAAATTGTTTAAAATAATTTTGTCCAAATTGTTTAAAATAATTTTGTCCAAATTGTTTAAAATAATTTTGTCCAAATTGTTTAAAATAATTTTGTCCAAATTGTTTAAAATAATTTAATCCAAATGGTTTAAAATAAATTTGTCCAAATTGTTTAAAATAATATTGTTTAAAATAAATTAGTCTAAATTTACCCAAAATTTCAAATTTTGAAAGTAGACCACCCCAATTCTTAGCAATTTACCCAATCTGCACACTTGTACCCCATTTGACTCCCCCCCCCACGTTTTTGGAGTTCTTTAGGTCTAGAATAGTTGTTGGGTATGTCTTTCCTAGATGATTATCTTTATTAATAGAATTATTGCATGTCCAATTTGCATCATGGCAACGTGCGTGTCACCACATTAGGGCTAGAAGACTTTTCATAATTAGTTTTAATTACACTTTAACGTTGAGTACTTACTTACGTTGGTTGCCATGCAGAACCTAGAATTTTTTGTTTGATTTCATACCTAGTTTAAACAGTTAGTTTACGATCGTTGCAACCGTTTAACTTAATTGTTATTTAGAAAATATACAAAACGAATAATTATGTTGTAATTGTTATATTAATCGTCTTTATTAAATTAATCGTCATTGTTAAATTTATCGACATTGATACATTAATTGTCATTGTTAAATTAATCGACATTGTTAAATTAATCGACATTGTTAAATTAATCGACATTGTTAACTTAATCGACATTGTTAAATTAATCGATATTGTTAAATTAATCGACATTGTTAAATTAATCGTCATTGTTAAATTAATCGTCATTGTTAAATTAATCGTCATTGATAAATTAATCGTAATTGTTTAAATGACCAGTATTTGTATAAATAAACAATATTTGCTTAAGTTGAACATAACTATATGAACATCACAACTGCTTAATCACTTTGCCTAATCACTCACATAAACTAAGAACGATCATTTAAATCGAATCTGCATTAAAATCAAATCTGCTTTTAAACCAAATCTGCGTTTAAATCAAATCTGCATTAAATCGAATCGAATCCACTCTTTAAATATCCCGCCATTCCCGAGTCTCCCGGGTTCGCGATTCCATTGGTCGCGCGCGCAACAATTGACTATCGCGGCCTGCAATTGGCTGCTCCTGTCACGGGTTGCGGGCTGCCATTGGTCGAAGCAAACGTCAAAGGAGCCGCGACTGTCAAGATAGCGCTTTTAGGTTAGCCATCTGTCAAAGTTCCGCGTCAATACCCGGGCTGTCATTAGTTGAGGCGATTTTTAAGCGGAATCTCGCCAGGCCTCGGCCAGAAGGAGGCTTATCGGGAAAAATGGCGCTGATATGGTAATTGCTCCGATATCAAGTGGTCGATATTGAATGCTAGATATCCAAAACTAGATATAGAACACTTGATAGTGAAAACTTGATATGGAAAACTTAATAGTGACAACTTGATATCGACAACTTGACAGTAACAACTTCATATTGACAACTTGACAGTGACAACTTGATATCGATGACTTGATATTGACAACTTGATAGTGACAACTTGATAGTGACAACTTGATAGTGACAACTTGATATCGACAACTTGATATTGACAATTTGATAGTGAAAACTTGATGTCGAAAAACTTTATGCCAAAAACTTCAAGTCGAAAATACTTATTGTTATGTCAAATTAATTAATCTTTCTGACCGTTTTGATCTTTATCCATCGTTATATTTCTCATCTCTATCCATCTCAAATCTCTATTCATCTCTATTCCAATTTCTTCATCTCTGTTTACCATAACCTAAGTTAACCTAACCTCATTTATGACAAGAAATAACCTAACTTAACCTATATTTTACAAAAATAAATAGGTTAATTTGCGTAGAATACGAAATGGTGCAAATATTTATAAATATTCAAATTTAATGCAATAAACATTTAAATAAAAATATTTAGCGAAAGTATGCGATTTTTTCGAATCTTTTTTATGCATAGATACATAATTAGTCACATTTCTACAACTCACGAAAATAAAAAGAAGTAAATAAAAATAAATAAAATAAACACAAATAAAAACAAATAATAATTATGAATAAACAAAAGAAATAAACATAAATAAACTAACATAATAAATAAACATGATAAATAAACATAATAAATAAACATAATAAGTAAACATAATAAGTAAACATAATAAGTAAACATAATAAAGTAAACATAATAAGTAAACATAATAAGTAAACATAATGAATAAACAAAAGAAATAACAATAAATAAACAAACAAATAAAAGTAAAAAAAAACAAAAAAAAAACAAGCACAGTATGTACACATTCAAGAAGGTCGCAAACTTTCGCATACACTTCTCCCACTTCTGATACCTTCGGTGCAAAAAAGTGAAACTGTATTAACTGTTGTAAGACAGAGCACAATGGCTTTATTGAATGGTCTTGTACCGACGTAGGACATGGACTTGGAGTTGCAACTGAGGGCCGCCGAGGCGCGACGCTCTGACCTCGAGAGGGCGCACGCGGAGGCCGTCGCGACGCTGAGGGGATGCAGCGCCGACTTGCTCGACACGAGGCAATCTAGAGTGCGGGAGCTAGAAAAGAAAGTCGCCCTAGAGACGGTTAGGTAGGTCCTTGTTCCGCACACAGACACCAACCACCACACAGCATCTAGTCTGCTGGTTAAGCAAGAAAATTTGATAGAATTAAAAGGGAAATTAGAAAAAAATTATTGTCAAAAAATCACCATCAAAATTTTGGAGAAATAGAATAAATTACGAATCAAGGAAATTCAAAACAATTTTCAAAAATATTACAAAAAAATCATTTCAAAATTACTGAGTAAATTAAAATAAAATTGGAGACAAAAATAAGATACAAAATTACAATAAAATTAGATACAAAATTACAATAAAATTAGATTCCAAATAACAATAAACTTAGATACAAAATTACAATAAAAATGGATACAAAATTACAATAAAACTAGAGGCAAGATTACAAAAAAAATTTAAATTACCTTTATTACAAATTTACAATTAAAATCTCAAACAAACTATTAAATAATATCAAAAAATTAGAAAAAGAATCCTAAAAAATCAAGAAATAAAGCCCCTAATGAGTCTACAAAATCAAACAACTAAAAGGAAAACAAACAAAAAAACGAACAAAAAACTAAGTAGACAAAACTTATCGTAAAAACTACGCAAAAGCAGCACTTTAGAGACAGAGCGGTTAGAATGTGACCCTCCAGCGCTGAGTCACATTTAATTTGCGTCACGCTATACAACCAATATTTTCAAAAATCAATAACTTTGTTATTCCTCGTCCAATTTTAAAGATTTTTACACCGCTGCCTTGGGTATAAATCAGACTTTCAACTAAGCGTACATTACGTACAGTCGTGTGCAAATTAAACGTGCCAGGCGACCACATTCTAACCGTTGTCAAAAGGGTGCACATCTTGTCAAAAGTGCACATCGTTGCCGTAGGGCACACTTTCTTGTCACAGGGTGCACTTTGTCTGCACAAGGGTGCAAGCCGAGGGTGTCTGTCAGAGTAGGCCATGCTAATCCAAGGTCATCTTAGATGCGAGGAGCTGCAGTTAGAATTGGCGGCCACGCAGAGGAACCGTCCTCAATCCGGCTCGAACTCTTCTTCGACGCAGCAGTCGTGGAGCAGCAAGGGGACAGAGATAGACAGGATAATGGCCAAAATAGAGCAGGATAACAGAATCCTCGCCGAGCTGGATCACAGCAGATCGACCACGCTGGGTAAGTGCCCTCTCTGTCTAACCGTCTCTGTTCGATGTGTTGGTGTCTGTGTCCTTTTTGCCCCTTTTGCATGGTGCAAGGTGTTTGGTGCTACCTTTTTTTGGATGTCTATTTGTGGATGTCTATTTTTGTCTGATTGCCTTGATCTAGGTGTTTTTCTTTCTCTCTCCACCCTTCCTGTCTCTAGGGCGACCGATTTTGAAAACGTTCAAAAATACACTACTACACGAGTACAAAGAGAAGAACATTAAAAATGCGTTAAGCTTCTGTATTTGGTGTTCTATTGTTTCGATGTTATTTTGTTCTGTTTACCTTTGTTGTCATCTTTGTTATCGTACGTATCCGTGTTTCGTGTTGGCCTGAATGTACCGTCAACCACAATAGCTAAGAGTTTTTTGTTTATACACGTACAGTAGCAGGTTTAGACCTATACCTTAAAACCTAAACCTTGATACATAAACATTTGTTCCTAATCCTTTGTGCCTAAACCTTTCGACCTAAACCTTTAGACCTAAACCTTTACACCTAAACCTTTTGACCTAAACCTTTAGACCTAAACCTTTAAGCGTAAACCTACTATTGTACTACAAAACAACAACCGTGAAAGCCTGAAATCACTAAAACAGCCTTAGTGGGGTACTGTTGCTTGTTGGTTCCATTTTGGTGGTGGTGTAGCCTCAATGGTTCTCTGAAGTTGTTTCTATTAACCTTTTTGTTCTTCTAGGAGCAGGTCTTGCAACAAGCGCCAGCAGCCACGCCCTAGGAGAATCTAGTCCTCCGATTTCTCCGATTACCATGTCCCACACAACCCCCTCTCTTTACCCCACCATTACCCCCAGCCACAACTCGTCCTACCAGCCCTCGTCTTTGGGGTTCCTCCCCTCTTCCACCTATAACCCCCCCATATCCCAGCAGTACAATAGCTTAGGCCACAACTACACGGGCAACAAGACGACGTTCGGAAACCTTAGCTCCATAGGGCAACAAATGGGTCACCAATCCTTAGGAACCGGGACCTTGAGTGCCATAGGTTAGTACATATTTACTAATCTGTAATTAATCTCCAGTCGTATAAACTAGCGGTGCCTGAGTATTAAGTATCTAAATCAAGTGTTACACATTGCTGTACCCCGTCATTCCGTCTGTCAAACCGGTTGAAACGACATAGGTTAGTTCGAAATCCCTCCGCTAGAATTAGCGTACGCACGGGTTAAACCATCTCGACCATGCTAACTAATCGAACGACCCGTGCGAAGCCTAAATCTAGCGGACAGATTTCAAACTAACCTAGGTCATCTCAACCGGTCTGGCCTATGGTCTAACCTGTGTAATTTCAATCAAGCTACCCCACGGCATAACCTCAATATATTGACATAAGTAGATGACGTGGTGCGTCCATGACTCAACAAGTTATCTACTTAAATCAATGTACCGACATTATGACTTGAGTTAGCCTGACGGAATTTACATAGGTTAGACCCTAGCCTAGACCGGTTGAAACGACCTAGGTTAGTTCGAAATCCATCCGCTAGAATTAGCGCACGCACGGGTTAAACCACCTCACCAATGACCACTCTACCTAATCGAACGATAAGTGCGTAGTCTAAATCTAGCGGACAGATATCGAACTAACCTAGGTCATTACATTCGGTCTGATCTAAGGTTTAACCTGTGTAAATTCAGTCAAGCTACCCCACGGCATAACCTCAATATATTGACATAAGTAGATGACGTGGTAGGTTCACGACTTAACATGTCATCTACTTAAATCAATGTACCGACGTTATACCCCTGACAAAATTTACATAGGTTATACCCTAGCCTAGACCACTTCAAACGATCTAGGTTAGTTCAAAATCCATCCGCTAGAATTACCGTACGTACAGGTTAAACCATCTCACCAATGTGTCCGCCTTAGCAATGACCACGCTACCAATCTAACGACCCCTGCGTAACCTAAATCTAGCGGACAAATTTCGAACTAACCTACGTCATTTCACCCGGCCTGGCCTAAGATTTAACCTGTGTAAATTCAGTCAAGCTACCCCACGGCATAACCTCAAAATATTGACATAAGTAGATGACGTGGTGAGTTCATGACTTAACTGATTCATTTGTACACGACGCCTTATTAGAATGATATATTACTAGAATCAGATCTCCTTAATAACCCAGGAAGCTGTCCCGCATAGCTGCTTGAATGCCACCCCTTGAGCATGCAGAGAGATCCCTAGAAGTAGTATAGTGCTCTCGTTTTAGGTACTAGTCTAGGAACCACCTTGCCATCCTCCTCGGTGTTGGGCACCGGGTCGCTAGGGCACCAAAGCCTGGGCACCGGGGCTATGGCGACGGGGGTGATGGGCACCAGCTCGCTGCCAGTCTCGCTGGGGACCACCAGCATGGTGCCGTCTAGTTACGCCGCGGGCGCCATCTCCAACGCCACCTTCTCGAACCCTCTGGTGCCGGCCAATCAGAGCGGCGCGTTGCCGGCGAGCGCCTTCAACAACCCCTCCTTCAGCAACCCGGTGTCCGGCGCACTGACCCAACTCAACTTCCAGTATACCCCCGTGACCACCAGCTACACAAGCAACGTCACTTTCTCCAACCCGCTGAGCACCCAGCTGATGAACATGCCGATCAGCGCCCCTGGCGCCATGTCGATCAAGCTTAAACCTCTGGAAGAAGTGGACTTAGGTGAGTAGGCACACGTGGACTCACGGATGAACACGTGGGCTCACGGATGAACACGTGCGAACACATGGGAACACGTGCGAACACGTGCGAATTCATGGGAACATGTGCGAACACGTGCGAATTCATGGGAACACGTGCGAACACGTGCGACCTTTCTGCAACCACATTTATATATATTTGGTCCGATGAGCCGGGTTCACCCGTTCATTCATTCATTCATTTTTTGAGTTTATCCATTTAACTTTTTGTCCTTTTTTGTTTTTATTTGTATATAAAGCGGTTTCTGAACGTTAATTAATGCGTTGTACGCCGTTTATTTACACAATTATTTACATGTACATTTTTTATTTACTTACGTAATTCTTTATGATATGTTTTTAATCGAACCTCATTGTTTTCTGTCGTTGCAGATAATTTGTATTACGAAAATTCAGACTTCACCCATCTCATCAATGGTGATTATAAAATTCCCAAATGTAAATACTTAGTGACTTTTTATTTATTGTGTTTGTTACACGTCCATAGCCCTCTTAGGAATAGCGGTAGACTCCCCCTGTTATTAATATCTGGCTTAGACAAACTAGATCGTTTTTTATTGTCTGTGATGCTTGCTTTGTGTCTGTGTTTTAGTGAGAAACCTTTCGACTGACGTCTACCCAATTGGTTCTATTTATTTTTTGGTGACAAATAAATTAGCTATTATTATTTCATAAATTATTATTATCATATATATATTATTATATTACAAGTTAATAAGAAGAATTTTATTGATAGGATTGTTAGAACACGAGATATTAGAAAGGGCACAAAAGCTTGCTGCAACGTTCACTTAGTAGGAAAAATCGCTGTTTCTATAACATCTAAATTGTTCTTTTGTTTGGGACGTCCATTTTTGGTGGGGATCGTCCAATCAAGAGACTGCATTTCGAGTGACGTCATACCTCTCCCCTCTCCGATTAATCAGTTCGTCCAATCACAAGGCCAACCGCGGACACCTGATTTGAAACGGAGTTTCCTGATTGGACAATCCTTATAAAAAACTGACGTTTTGAGACAAAAGTGCGTAGGGACTGTTCCAGAACCCGTGATTCTTCCTACTTTATTTACATTAGTAGGTGTACGTGATGTGTTTGTTTCCCAAAACAAAGTCTAGCGTAGTGGTGACAGCGTTCGTCGTTTGTTTTAGGCACCAGGAGGGTGGCCACCCCCTGCACCCCCCACCAAACAGTGGGGTGGGGGTTAGGCACGGGAATGGGGATCACAGACACCCGCCCCCGAATGCTCACAGATGGCCTTGACTCCGATTGGAGCGGCCTCCACGGGGTCGAGAGGAGCTACCTCAACGGGCACTCGACAGAGGGCACTGTCGACATGCTTGACATTCCCGGAAAGGGCAGATGTTCCGTCTACATCGCCAGGTTCTCTTATGACCCTGAACCGGAATCCGAAGAAGAACTAAGCGTTCAGGCCGGGGACTACCTGTTGGTTTGGGGGGAACCTGTCGGACCTGGGGGCTACCTAGATGCAGAACTCTTAGACGGGCGAAGAGGGCTGGTGCCATCCCACTTTGCGCAAAGACTCATAGGTGGGTTTCCCTAACTGTCATTTAGTTTGACCTGTCAAATTTTGACGTTTGTCCCTTAGTTACCCGTCAAAGTTTGATGTTTGTCCTTTAGTGACCTGTCAAAGTTTGACGTTTCTCCTTTAGTTAACTGTCAAACTTTGACGTGTGTCCCTTAGTTGCCACTTAAAGTTTGACGTTTGTCCCTTAGTTACCACTCAAAGTTTGACGTTTGTCCTTTAATTAATTATGAAAGTTTGGTGTTTTTTTTTGTATGACTTAGTTAATAATGGTTTTTGTCTGTTCAAAGGTGACGACCTTCTAGAGTTTCACCAGGCTGTGTTGAGCACGCTCAGGGAAGAAGAAATCAACGCGGAAACCTTCGCCGCGGACGTTCAAAGACTTACAGAACTCGCAGAAATCTCGGAAGGCCAAGAAGACGACGGCAACGAAAGCGAGCAAGGTAACTATGACCTTGAAACAAGATATAGTTGTTGTTTTTACTAGCAGTTCCTATTAGCCCTGACCTGAGTTAACGTAGAAGTTTGTTTTGGACCTGTTTAGAGAGTTTTCGTGTTCGTAGCTTTGTTCTATGTAAACTGACTGTTTTAGCCTAACGTATATGGTCAGCTCATGATTAGCCGTCGTACTATTTTCAAAGCAAGTAAAATTGAACATAAAATTAACTACAAAATTGACTACAAAATTGACCACGAAATTGACTACAAAATAAAAAAGTAAACTGAAATGTATATAAAACTCAAAAACCGATTTAACAAATGAGAGAAATGCAAATGGCACCGACATTGCACAAAATCACGATATAGATTCATTTAGTTCGAAAAAAGATCACATTCATTCATAACTTTTCGTTTTCTGCCCACCAGCAAAACCGAAATGGTTTTGAAAATAGTACCCACACGACATAGAGAGTAGTTCGTACATAACCTAGAGAATACAAAGTTCCACGTTTCTAATTGTGTTGATATATTAGCGAAATTAGCAGTTTTCGGTAAGTGTTACCAACACAATTCTAGGGTTTCGTAGCGAGTAGAGTTTTCTGAATGTCGTTCTTTGCATGGCTTTGATCACTAGATCGTTCTTAGTGGTGTCTAGCACCGACGCTTCTGAACGCTTTTCTGCAATCCTACCACGATTATTATCTAACCAACCTTATTTCCATTTAGTATATTTTGTTTGTACTTTTCTTATTAATTTGACAGTAGTAATAATTTTACTATAGTAATCATTTTACTATAGTAATCATTTTACTATAGTAATAATTTTACTATAGTAGTAATTTTACTATAGTAATAATTTTACAATTTGTTTTAATTTATTGGTTTTCAGAATTTTGTTTTTATAATAACATTCATTTAATGGTATTCAATTTGATTAAATTTTATTTTGTACAATTGCTAACGCTCCACCAACACCGACCCACTTGTCCACCAACCAAAATTATCTAACCACCAAAACCTAGAACCACCGAAATCACAAAAACCACCAGCACTTCTCTATCTGTTTCTGTCTTTCTCTCTTTCTATATCTCTTTCTCTTCATCTTTTGTCTTTACTTCTCTTGATTTCTATCAGTGAATCAATCTGTCTATTATTCTGTTAAACAATATGTCAAATAATATGTCAAACAATATGTCAAATAATCTGTCAAACAATCTGTCAAATAATCTGCCAAACAATCTGTCAATTAAACAATAAAAAAAAATCAATCAAAAAACCCAATCAATCTGTCAATCAATGAATCAATCAACCAATCTGTCTGTCTGTCTATCCTTCTCTCCAACACGACTCTGTCGCGTTGAGCTTCACAGAGCTGACTAGGTACGTTAGAGCACATAGCGTAGATAGAACTGACAGCCGATTATTGACAGCTGACCTATTGTTCTCCGTGTTAGTGCCGGCCCCGAGGCAGCTGACGCTGGAGCGACAGTTAAACAAAAGCGTCTTGATCAGCTGGACAGCCCCCGAAGTGGGGCCCGGCAATCACATCGAGAGTTACCACGTCTACGTGGACGGGGTCCTCAAGGCCACTATCAAGGCCACCGAGAGGACGCGCGCTTTGGTCGAGGGGGTGGACAGCAACAGGGTAAGCACCCCTTACATGAGCCGGGTGAGTCTACAAAAGATTGTCGGTCTGTGGGCCCTACAGTGGGGATTATATGGGTTAATATTGATGGGGTGCGTCCATGACGCATCACGAGATCTACTTAAATCTATCTACCGACTTTATGCCTTACGTTAGCCGGACGGAATTCACGCAGGTTATTTTCTTCCCCATGTCGGTTGAAACGACATAGGTTAGTTCGAAATCCATCCGCTAGAATTAGCGTACACACGGGTTAAACCCATCAATGACCACGGTCTCTATTTAAACGAACCATGTGTAGTATCATCCTAGCGGATAGATTTCGAACTAACCTAGCTCATTCCAACCGGTCTGATCTAAGGACTAACCTGCGTAAATTCCGTCAAGCTAACCCAAGCCATAACCTCAATATATTGACATAAGTAGATGACATGGTAGGTTCACGACGTAACGTGCCATCTACTTAAATCAATGTACCGACGTTATGCCTTGAGTTATCCTGGCGGAATTTACGCAGGTTACACTCTAGTCCAACCCGGTTGAAATGACCTAGGTTAGTTCGAAATCCATCCGCTAGAATTAGCGTACGTACGGGTTAAACCATATCACCAACGTCCACCTTAGCGATGACCACACTACCAATCGAACACCCGTGCGTAGCCTAAATCTAGCGGTCAGATTTAGAACTAACCTAGGCCATTTCAACCGGCCTGAGCTAAGGTCTGACTTGTGTAAATTCAGTCAAGATAACCTATGACATAACCTCCAAATATTGACATAAGTAGATAACTTATTGGGTCCATGACTCACCAAGTCATCTACTTAAATCAATGTACCGACGTTATACCTTGAGTTAGCCCGACGGAATTTACACAGGTTAGATCCTACCCCAGGCCGATTGAAACGACCTGAGTTAGTTCAAAATCCATCCGCTAAAATAAACGTACGCACGGATTAAACCATTTCAGCGAATAACACGCGCTCATTTGTATAATGACATTAGATATTATTATTATTAGATATTATTAGATATTAGATAATGAAACGACTTTTGTCAAGACCTACTGTAGGGGCAACAGATTGACGGGCCCCGGCCCCACACAAATTTCCCCTTCACAAGTCCTCCTCCCCAAGTCAATAAACAACTTTTCCCCTAACGCATTCATTTATTTTGCAACATAAGCCGCACCGGATAAGCGTCAGGTCGGTGACGGCGAACAGGAGGACGTCCAGGGACGCGGCGTGCACCATGATTATCGGCAGGGACACCCACCAACTAGGTCCGAGCGCCGTGCGAGCCTCGAACATCACGTCGACGCAGGCTGTTATTAGTTGGTTACCCGCTAATTCCAACCACCAGCACGTGGTCTGCGTCAATAATGTGGAAGTTCGGACTGTCAAACCGGGGGTTTACCGGCATACGATCACGGGATTGGCTCCCAACACGCAGTATCGGGTGACGGTCAGGGCTAAGCACCATAGAGCCGCCTCTAACATCGCGAATGTTGCCGAGGATTTACCTATGCCTGCCGCGGCTCACACGGATTTCAGGACTTTGCCCAAGGGGTTACCGGATCCCCCGAGTGAGATAATGGTGGAGCCAGGTAAGGGTTGGGATTCTTATGTCATGTGGAATTGTACATATAATCCTGGGTTGCAGGTCCACAAGACGGAACGCTATTGGTCACCTGGCATCCAGTCCTCCAACCCCACCACCCAGGGTCAACGGTGACGGGTTATGCAGTCTTCGCGGACGGCAAGAAGGTGACAGACGTGGATTCCCCGACGGGTGACCATGCCCTCATCGACATCAGCAAGCTCTTGGGGTTAAACCCGAAGCACGTGACCGTCAGAACGAAGGCCCGAGACAGCCAATCGGCGGATTCGGCGCCCACTGCGATTCCCTTGAGCGTCCTCAGGGGTGGGGTGAACCGACAGAGGCAGCAGCCCCATTCGGCCGTCCTGCCGATGCACATGAGGCAGCAGATGCCAAGACAGCAAGGACAACAGGTGGGTGCATATGTGTTGGTACATTGGCTCTCTTACTAACTTTGTTTCTTTTGGTCCCCTTGAGCGGTGACATCTTCCGAGGGGTTTCTCTGTGAGACGTCGTGTCTCTTCTTCTTTCTCTGTGACCCTTGTTGTCTCTTCTCCTTTCGTTGTGACCCTTGTTTTCTCTTCTCCTTTCATTGTGACCCTTCGTGTTCCCACTTGTCCTTTCGTATCCCTTCGTGTTCCCACTTGTCCTTCCGTATCCCTTCGTGTTATTTCGTATTTCTTCGTGTTTCCACGCACTCTTTCATGTCTCTTTGTATACTTTCACGGCACCTCATCTGTTAATTCTTTCAGTGTCTTTCGGTGTCCTGACCAGAGTAAATGCGTGCAAACTATAGCTGTTTGATATTTTGCAGGTCCAGCAGTACCAGCAACTCAACTCACCCCAATCTGTTTTGCAGATCATTGAGCACGACGAGAACCTCAGCGACAAAGAGATCTTCCCTACGGCCGGAGTGCACCGGCAGCAACAAGGTATTCCCTCAATCGGTATGTTTCCCTCTATCTCTTTCTCTCTCCCTTAGTTTCAATGTATCTCTTTCTCTAAGTGCCTTACTTTAAGTGTCTCTTCCTGTGTATCTGTTTTGTTCTACCCGTTTCTTTCTATGTATCTCTATCGTACTCTCTTTGTTTTATGCACCACTACTAATGTGTGTCGCATCAAGTCGTTTTTGCGTTGTTTTATTTCCGTTGTTTTATTAAGTTTTTCACTGTTTTGTTATTATGAATATTGTTATTGTTGTTCTTGCTGTTAATGTTCTTATCATTGTTGATATTTTTAGTAAATTGATATTATCTGTGTATTGTACTATTGATGAGAATGCTGCATCTAGTAGATTAAGGCACGGTTTAGTGGAAGTATATTGATGTTACATGACAAGATGAACACATCCGAAAACTTACTATTTACTTTCTAGTAGATTAGATCAGATTAGACGAATGTTAGGTTAGATTGAGATAACGCAGACTTGGCTAAACGCATGGTAAATTAGATTAGTTTAATGCAGATTACGGTGGGTATGAATACGTTTGGTTAGATTAGGTTAGGTTTGGATGCATTAGGTTAGGTTAGAGTAGGTTAGGTTAGCTTAAGGCAGGTTAGGTTAGGTTAACTTTCAGATTAAAAGTGAACAATGAATACAATCAACTCGCGACCACACGACAAAAAGTGTCTCATGTGCATGTACGCGGTAAACCCCTCCTACACAACAGTCGCAACGAATCAAACAATCGGAACCAAAACAAGAAAACCAACATACACGCAACACAGGAACACGTCCGCAAGCAATGCAACTGTGCTTTATGTCTTTCTCGAACGACCTTATGAGTCGGTGCCTGTCGGTGGATCTCTGTGTCTGTGCCCCTCTGCCCGTTCTCTCTCTGTCTGTCTCTCTCTAACCGAATGGCGATGGCGTGGTGTCCGGTAGCTCAGTGTCCGAATCCAGGTCGACCATGTACCAAAACTGTCTGTTTCGTGTGTCTAAACAACAGCCCAACGCTCCATTCCAGAAATAACGAAAGAGACGTACGAGGGCAACCTGTCCGAGGACGAGCTCCTGGACAGGCGCACCCAGCGGCACCCGCAGTTTCAGCAGCAGCGCCAGCACAGGCCCCAGGCGCCCCAGCAGCGCACCGACCAGCAGCAGCAGCAGCAGTACTACCAACAAGGTAAGATGGCTCGGTCCCTTTGTGACCACGGGTGGAGCCCACCCGGACGGTGGGAGAAATGTATTCCTGAAAGAGTGAAAAACGGGCCGATAGGATATGCGCGCCATCTTGCGGGAAACGAAGTTCAGGTTGTGGCGGAGTTAATAAAAAAAACCGGAAGGAGATATGTTAGAAATTAAGCACGGACGACCTGATTTTGTTCGCGGACGAATGTCGTCAGGTTAGGGTAGCTAGTACCCAGTTCCTTATGTAGTTTATTGCATTAATTGATTAGTATTGCATTAATTGATTAGTTTTGCATTTTAAGATGATGCCAGTCATAGTCAATAGATTATTAATTAATCAGTTATTTGTTCATTAATTGATTTATAGTAGGGTAAAATTGAAAAGTAGTTGAAGCATGTGGGTTACCCTGTGTACAAGTACAAGTTTGGGATAGGACCATGTCCGTGTATTTCTTGAGAGATTTTTGTTTGTTTTGCGTGCGGTTTATTCGGAAGTATATTTTTTAATAGATTGATAATTGATACCAACTAATGATTTAGTAGTACCAACTAATGATTTTGTAATACCAACGTAATAGTAGATTAATCCCAATATGGTCGAGTAGTAAGTATCCCGAAAAATGCATTCTTAGTCTTGTCCTGTCCAGGTCAGCAAGGTCAACGGACGGGCGCCAACCTGCGGGGTAACCCCCAACCGCAAGGGACAAGGGGGGCCCTAGGGGGGCTCGGGGGGCCCCTGAACGCCCAGAACCCGAACAACCCCCCGCCGGCACAGAAGAGGGCCCGCTGGTTCGTCGCCCTTTTTGACTACGACCCCTCGACTATGTCCCCAAACCCTGATGCATGCGATGAAGAACTGCCCTTTTCCGAGGGCGACTCGATCAAAGTGTGGGGTGACAAGGACGCTGACGGTTTCTACTGGGGCGAGTGCAGGGGGAGGCGGGGGTACGTGCCCCACAATATGGTGATGGAGGTGGAAGGAGGGCAGAATCGGGATAGGTGGGGGGATATTTACGCTAATATGCCTGTCAAGAGGATGGTGGCGCTGTATGACTACGATCCCCAGGAATTGAGTCCCAATGTGGATGCGGAGGTGAGAAGCTAGTAGAATTCGGTTTTTTTTGGTTTTGGCCTTAGTTAAGCTATATTGACACCTAACCTAAATGAACCTAACCTAAGTAGACATGACCTAAGAGAACCTAACCTAAGTGGACCTAACCTAAGTGGACCTAACCTAAGAGAACCTAACCTAAGTTATTTTGACACCTAAGCTAAGTGGACCTAACCTAAACTATTTTGACACCTAATCTAAATGGACCTAACTTATTTTGACCTAACCTAAGGGGACCTAACCTAAGGGGACCTAACTTAAGGGGACCTAACCTAAGGGGACCTAACCTAAGGGGACCTAACCTAAGGGGACCTAACCTAAGGGAACCTAACCTAAGGGGACCTAACCTAAGGGGACCTAACCTAAACGAAGTGAACCTAACCTAACTATCATGACCAGATCTCACAATGCAGCAACGAGTTCAAATATACCACTAAAAAGAATAAGCTTAAAACACAAGTCTCATTCATTGGACACCCCCCACGAGACACCTCGAAGCACCCCCTTTCATGTACCCCAAAACTCTACCCAAATTTCACCCCAACTGCAGGTGGAACTGAGCTTCACCACCGGGCAGATCATCAACGTCTATGGTGAGATGGACGACGATGGATTTTACATGGGGGAGATCGAGGGGGTCAGGGGGCTGGTCCCCTCCAACTTTCTAACTGAAGCCCCAGATCAGTACAGCGCTGGTCAGAGCTCGCAGACGACTGGCTCGATGGGGAGGGGCCAGCGGGGGAGGGGGCACGGGCCGGGTGCCCGGGGCCCGCCCCCGCCCCCTCGGGACAACACCGGGAGACCCAGGAAAACAGGTATATGAAAGCTCGGGTTAGATTTGGTTTTTTTTGTTTTTGAGAAGACGGGGTACTGGGTATCACAACTTTATTTGAAAATTTTTTTTATTTTTGAATTTTTTTTATTTTCAATTTTTTTTAATTTTTAAATTTTTTTTATTTTTAATGTTTTTTAAATTTTTTTTTTGATTTTTTTAAATTTTTGGATTTTTTTAATATTTGGATTTTTTTAATTTTTGGATTTTTTTTGTTTTTAATTTTTTTTATTTTAAATTATTTTTATCTTTGGCAATTTTTTGTCTATTTTTCTTTTTATTTTTTTTTACTGTTTTGTTTTCTTCTTTGAGAATTGTTTATCCTTTTAAAAACAAAGACCCAAATCTACGACTCGAGCTTTCGGCTCTTTGGTTTGGCTGAAATAAACGTAACATTTGCGTTACTTCGATATTTGTGGCATCACACGCTTGGGAGTTGTCTATCGATATTTTGGTCTATTATTATTATTATTCGTTTTGTGTGGTTGGTAGCAATTACTAAATGTACAGTCTTCACTCAAGGGGCTGGGCCCCCGCGGCAGATACGAGTGCAGCGCAAAATTTTGGCCCCCCTGTGTTTGGTGCCATGTTTTAGATAAAAAAATAAATAAAAAAAAATAGAAAAAAAAATAAATAAAAAAAATACGTCTTAATAAATTTAAAAAATACCTGAAAAAATATAAAAAAGCACAGAAAAATTAATAGTTTAACATATTGACAATAATGGAACATTTTGAAATTTTTTTGTAAATTAATGATTGAAAATATATTTTTTTAATATTAAAAATGTCAAAAATAGTAGAAATTGATTTTCAAAAATTAAAAAAAAATGTAAAAATATAAAACAAACAAAAAGCCAAAATTTTGCTTTGCGCTTGTCAGCAAAGCATGATGCCTCCTTCTCAACTATAAGATCTGTCAAGTCTTCATAATTGTGTTATTGAGGCAGACCAGGGAGTGAAATAACAATTTTATTTTCTTTGGTAACTTCCTTAATAATTCAGTAATTCATTAAAATGATACAAAAAAAATATTTTTTTTATTTCACCCCCCACAATTTGACCTTCGTACTTCTTTAATCATATACTTATTAACATATCAATGGCGTGTGATGTACAGTTTATTTCTTACGACTTACCCCTAAACAGAATCTGCACACACAATTATTTGAAAAAAAATAAAACTACAATAGCAAAGTATACAAGAAAAAAACAGAAAAAAAAAAACAAAAAAATTGAAAAAAAAAAAATTAAACAAATAAAAGTAGACCATTCTATACAACAACCCACAACGTGCATTTATACTACTACAAACGATCACATAACCTTAAAATACTTTTACTATTTTTTTATATAATATTCTTAATAAAATATTTTTTATAAAAAAAAACAAAATTTTTTTCAAATTTTTTTTTTGCAATTTTTGAGCAATTTTTGTTCAAATTTGTTTTCAAATTTTTTTCAATTTTTTTTGCAAGTTTTTTTCAAATTTTTTTCAAATTTTTTTCAAATATTTTTTCAAATTTTTTTCCAAATTTTTTTCTCAATTTTTTTATATAATAATTTGTTCTATCCGCTCTGCGTGGTTGATGCAAAGTTGTAAAAAATAAGCTGGCTTTCATTGTTAAATGTTGAGAATTGCACTGAAGTTGGATGCTATATTTGCTAGCCTACCTATCTCTCTATCTGAAGCTCATATTTGGACATATACGGTAACGTTCGTCTAACCCATAAAGTAACAACAGCATTAAAATGAACAGAAGAAATATGAACAAGAACATCAATAAAAAAAAAATAAAAAAAGTAAAAAAAAATACCAAGAAAAGTAATAAATAAATGATCGCGAAAACTAATAAAAAAATTATCACAAAAACTAATAGAAAAAATAATTAAAAATCATGAAATAAATTCCAAAGATCAAAGAACAAAAAAAATCAAATAAATAGGTTCCAGATTTATTATATAACTAATAATCAACAATAATCAAAAATGTTTCCCAAGCGAAAGTTGTAAGAAATAAGCTGGGCCGACCTCTCTGTCTCTCTATATTATCTCTCTCTCTCCTGAGCGCCGCCGAATATGTCCGAACATATGGCTGACTGTATCTCTGTGTTGTCTGTTGCTAGATGCCTGCCCTGTGTTACCCTCTCAGTTAGACAATGCTATCAACACAGCGACACCGAACACACAAGTCTTCACCGAGCACCAGGTAACTGTCTCACTCGGGCTGGCTATATCTATCTCTCTGTCTATCTATATATATGAACATATGTCTGTCGTGGACTTGCATGTAGCAGTGTGTACTCATATACTCGGCCCGCCGCAAAAACCGCAAAATCGCCGTAATACGCTGAAAGGCAGTACGTGCACCGATGGTGCTAGGAAACTAAATTTTAGTAAACCGCCTAGGGGAGCCCGGGGGCGAATTGTTTAACACTTTTCCGAAGTCATCGGAAGCACTTGCTGCCTTTCAGCTGATTACGCGAACCACTTTGTTGAAGTGTTTACCTACAAACAATTGTTACGCCACTACATTGTTCGATAAATTTTTGTTTTGTTTCTGCGCCCAATTCGCCCGCGTTGGTGCAAAACGTTTTTCGTTTCTTTTGTAGAGCGAGGGGGCGAACCCGCAGCAAACCCCCTAAATCCACCCTCAAAAGCTCCATCGTCGCCCTCAATAGCTCCACAGTCGCCCTCAAAAGCTCCACAGTCGCCCTCAAAAGTTCCACAGTCGCCCTCAAAAGCTCCACAGTCGCCCTCAAAAGCTCCACAGTCGCCCTCAAACTTCGCGCAAGCCTTCAGGAAGAAGTAGAGGTGACGTAGCCTCAGAACGGTTTTCTTTGACAGGTCGAGAAAAGGTATTGGGCACCTTGCTGTGTGTACGACTTGTGCCACACTGATAGCTTGTTTGCACCTTGATTAATGTGGCACCTACGATTGCTTTGACACTTGACGTTGGTTTGACGTTCGTTTGACAGGCACTTGACAGTTATTTGACAGTCATTTGACATTCGTTTGACATTCGTTTGACATTCGTTTGACAGTCATTTGACATTCGTTTGACAGTCATTTGACATTCTTTTGACAGTCATTTGACATTCGTTTGATAGCCGTTTTACATTCATTCGACAGTCGGTTGACATTCATTTGACAGACGTTTGACATTCATTTGACATTCATTTGACAATCATTTGACATTCATTTGACATTATTTTCGCATTGTTTTGATTTTGGGTTGACGTTGATTTGATTTTGGTTTGATATTGTTTTTACTTTGGTTTGACTGATTTAACTTTGGTTTGACATTGGTTTGACAGGTTTGACATTGACGTTGATTTGCCATAGATGTTATTGTTGACGTACAACCCACTCCTTTGACTTGACTAACAGTCGACCGAGCTCAGTTCACAAGCATTGTCAACAGATCACAAGTATTGTCGACACATCATAATTATTGTCGACACATCATAATTATTGTCGAAACATCATAATTATTGTCGAGACATCATAATTATTGTCGACTCATCATAATTACTGTCGAGACATCATAATTATTGTCGACACATCATAAATATTGTCGACACTTCACAAACATTGACAAACCATTAGTAACACAAGGCAAACAGTCGAGGAACAATTGGAAATTATCCGTTATCGTAGATTGATGTGGTATATCGTGAAACAAAATCTAGTCGCCTACCAAAATCTAGTCACCTATCAAAATCTAATTACCTATCATAATCTAGTTGCCTATGTGCGTAGGGCTCGGTTTTGGTGAGCGATAGCGTAAGGAAAAAGAATGAAAAATATTTTGCACTGACTTTGATTGGTTTGTTGTTGTTGTTGTTGTTGTTGTTGTTGTTGCCCAGAGAAACCTTATACAGAACTATACAACATTCAGAGAACAAAAGAAAACTGATAATTTAGTAAAACATTAAGTTGTTTATTTCAAATAAAAGAAAGAAAATCGATCGAAAACATATACTCAATAAAAACAGAGTCAGATAAAGAATGGAATAAAACAATAGAAAATCAATGACAACAAAGAAACCAATGAACACAAAAAAAAAATTAAAAATGAAGATTATTTTAAACCGAATTTTGTCAACTAAAGACAGAAATTATCACAAACAAAAAATCAACCGTTAACAAAAAAAATATATACACAATGAAAACAAGAATAAACAAAATAAAGCAATACCGAACAAAAGCAACCTGAAAAAAAACAAAATCAGGCGAATATACACAAAAATAGGCGAATATAAACAGAAACCGACGAAAATAATTGAAGAAAATAAACAAAACAAACGACGAAAGTAAACAAAACAAACGACGAAAGTAAACAAAAACAAACAGAAATAAACACAAGTAAACAACAAAAAATCTAAAGGTACGAAAAGAAAGCAGATAAAATTAACATACATAAACAAAAAACAAATTGAACCAATCAAAAATAAACAAAAAGCAATCGGAAACTAACAAAAAAAGAAGCAAAAACAAACAGAAACAAACAAACAAAAATGCGAACAGAAACAAACAAACAAAAAAGCGAACAAAACAAACGAAACAAGCAAATAAAACCAAAGAGAAACAAACAAAAACAAACAAAACGAGCAAATAAAACCAAAGAGAAACAAACAAAAACAACCAAAACTAAACGAAGAAAATATACAAAACTAAAACAAAAAAAACAAAAACAAAACAAAAAAAACCAAAACAACATAAAAAACA
>JAWQRP010000965.1:0-22090 GCA_033557875.1 Quadriops clusia
ATTTTATTTTCTACCCTTATTTTTAGGAATTTCAAAAAAAGTTATTTAGATATTTTGTTCGGGAGGTCGAAATGTATAAGTGGTCTGATTTTTGAAAAGAGGAACAGAATCACCCTGTATATATATGTGTGTAACTCACATTTTTATAAAAACACGCCTAAACAGCATTGTCGCGTAAACATATAAAAATCAATGATTCGGTTGGACATTGAAAAAAACTTCCATCGAGAAATTAGAGCAAACAAAGC
The DNA here is from genome assembly GCA_033557875.1 of Quadriops clusia. Taxonomy (NCBI): domain Eukaryota; kingdom Metazoa; phylum Arthropoda; class Insecta; order Coleoptera; family Hydrophilidae; genus Quadriops; species Quadriops clusia. Next base: position 249 of record JAWQRP010000965.1, read on the forward strand.
GGATGACTGTTTACAACGTGTTTTTAAGAAATATTAGAAAAATAATGCAACATAATCTAATATTTAGGCAGATATTTTGTTGAATCTTTGAACAATAAAAACTAGTGCGTATTGTGATGTAAAATGAGTTAAATAATCGTAAAAATATAAATAAAAAAATGTAAATGTACTAAAAACGCTAGATAAAAAGAAATCAGTTATGTTAAAGAAGTTATAGAACATTTTAAACGCGGATATAACATATTAAAAAATAAAGAAGAAATTATGAATCTATATCTCAAAAGTTCAAAAAATAACTCTAAACGCGTAAAAACAAAGGTATATAAATACGAGCACATTAACAAAATTTTGTTTGAATAGTTCTTACAAGCAAAAACGAAAAAACTACCCATATCAGGTTTTCTTTACAACGAATAGTTTAAAATATTGCAAATGAACTGAATGTTGAGGGATTTTCTGCCACCAACGGCTGGCTAATGAATTTTTAGAAAATTTTATAATATTATTTTCCAAACAGCATGTGAAGAAGGAAAAAATGTTGATGAATTTGTTGTAGTTGACTAGAGAACAAAATTGAAAGACATAATCACGGGGTATGATGGCAAAACAGTGGAAAATTTTGATGAAACAGGATTGTTTAATGTATGACACTTTTTAAATAAAGACGTGACTGTTTGTTAATTAATTTACCACAAGAGAATACGGTTGAAATGACCGTAATTCGTGTTAGATAGAAAAGAATATACTCAGTTACAACTTGTCGTTCATAGCACTAGAAATCAACAGATAACATGCAAAGATCGAAGAATTCAATAGTACAATGTATGGCTTAGAATAATTATCTAATATATAAGATCCCTATTCTGTCTGTGGATCTGTCTGACCGTCCGTAACAAAAACTACACTGATAAAAATGAATACATTGATTTATCAAATATCAGTAACATATAATAATGTAAGGTATCCTATATTATTTATTGATGAAGCTCTTAAAGCATATTCGCAACTTCAAACAATAAAAAATGTTTTAACAACTAATAGTTTGCGATGTCAATCACTAATTTTTCTCAGTGTAGTGAAAAAATGACCCAAAATGTCGCCGCTCCGTCGGCAAGGGCTTTGAATAGTTGATAGTTAGGTTATGTAAATAATGAAATGTCATTTGCGACAGCGTCAAAATCAAGATATTAAACCTAAAATTCGAGGACGCGACACCCTCGGCCACAGCCTTGAATAGTGCAAAATTAGGTTAGATAAATACGTCATTTGTGACAGCGTCAAAACTCAAAATATTAATCAGTATTTGTAGTCCAGTAAGTAAAGGAGGTTGATCCAACCAAAAGGTCGGGTAGTTGTGGATTTTTTATATGTTGTTTAGGATGGTTGTTTATAGAAAAATTCGAATTTTCCACAAACATTTTTCCTCCGCGGGTGCCGCCATTCCAAAAAAACTTTTTTTAGTTTTTTACCTATAACTCCTTTCCGGTGCACTTCCTGACTATATAACTTCTATACAAAGTTGTGTACGACAAAATTTTCTACAAAATTAATCTACAAAAGTACGATCAATAGCAACGGAGCTACGTTGCCGTAAAAAAATGGGTAAGTTTAAATTTTTTGCAAAAGTTTAAGTTTCTTTATCGTCGCGACTTGAGCAGTTACCATGGAAATGCATGCTGCCGTCTAGTTGTTGATATTGATATTAAATGGTTATTCAATTGTTAGTTTTAATCATTAAATTTTCGAATTAGTTATATTTTGTATTAAGTAATTACACCATTTAATTTTTCTTAAAAATTGTAATAAAACCTGTTTATGAAGGAACACCTGTTACGATCCGCCTCTCGCAAGTTTTACTGTAGTTAGACAATAAAAAAAATAAACATTTTATATAGACCTTGTTTTGTATTTTTTAGTTATATCACTTTATATTATAATATTGGGTGGACCGGAAAGTAATGTCGTCTAGTCAATATCGTGTTAAAGGCGGATGGGCAAGCGAATATTGGTCATTCAATTGAGGATCTGTCAAACATATTTACAAACCATGGTCGACCATATAAGAACATTTGCAACAAATTGACCAAGTAAGCAGAGCAAATGTTGGGTCGCGCGTAATCTATTCAAAGGAAACAAATCTAAACGATCCACTACTTGCAAGTTATTGCATCAAAGGCACAATATTAAAGGGTTTTTTGATCGTTTAATCATTGAAAATAAAAAATGGGTCCTATAGGATAATCAAAATCGCAAAAAGCAATAGCTCTCTCTCCGAATAAATTGCCGCGAATTACTGTGAAGCCACGTTTACAACTAAAAAATGTGATTATTTATCTTTGGTGACTACGCGAAATCATTCAATTTGAAGCATTGAAACTTAAGCAAACTGTGAATGCAGAACTTTATTGTGATAAATTGGATCAAGTAAATTAATCTTTAATTTAAAAGTGTCCAGCAATTATCAACAAAAAAGGCGTTATTCTGCAGCACGATAGTGCAAACCCTCATTTTGTAAGACGAACCCTGAAAAAAAAATACATTGGGATGGAAACCTACTGTCTCATCCGTCATACTCATCACACATTGCACTATCGGATTTCCATTTATTCCTCCCTCTTCAGCAGTTTTTATTTGTCAAAAAAAATCAAAATTTTGGTGATATCCAAAATGCGCTCTCCAGATATATTGCTCAAAATCCAAATTAATTTTTAATTACTTCTTATTGAAAATTGGCATACTATATGCCAAAAGGTTGTTGATAACGAGGATAATTACATCATTGATTGAAAATAAATGCTTGTTGACAATTTATTTTTTTAAATTTACTGTAAAAATACGACATTCCGGTCCACCCAATATTTTATTATTGTCGCAAATTTAGTTAAGCTATGCCTACACCTGAGTCACATAAACCAGAATGTTCTGTCGGCACATGCGCATAAAGAGGAAAAAGCGGCAACCATACCATATTTGGCACATTGCCCTCTTTGTGCGCATGTGCCGGGCGAACATTTGCCTCATGTGGCTCAGGTGTGGACGTAGCTATATAGGTACTTACAACATATAAATAGGCGAAATTTGAGTGTTAAGGGTCAACGTTATATTGCAAATTAAAAAAAAGGACGATCCTTGCTTAAGAAGTTTATTTTGTATACACGCTACATGTTTCGGTAGCCTACTGTAACCATCATCAGGCGCTTAGTCTGAGCTACAAAAATTGCAAGATTGAGAAGTAACAAGAACTGCCAACAAGAACAACAACATTACTTTGGAACAGTAGCTGTCTTGAATTTGAATTAATTACAAACATTATGACGTTTAAGAATGGATTAAAATTGTTTCTTGTGTTCTCACCGCGTCGATTATAAAGACACAACTGTGTGCTGAGTTCTCCTCTCTTAATCAACGTTATATATTTTAAATTTAAATATTACCGACCACGAACACAACGCTAATGTTTCGCAATCCAAAAAGTTATATGGGAATCCCCCGACTTGCTTTGCGCGTGTTCATTTTTAATGCCATGGGTTTCACACTAGTGTATGTATGTAGACTGGTCTGCAAAATTAAGGGAAATCCTACGAGCGAGCAAAAATTTCGGTTATTTTCAAGATTCTGTAACTCAGAGCAAAATGAGCATCTACAATGAGCATGCACATCATTTCAAAGGAAAAACTCCCTACTTTATGATGTCTTAAGCAAAATGTTTCTATTTCTTAAGAAAATCCCCTTTAATGTGAGAAACGAAATTTTTTCGTAAATTTTCAAATTTTAAACATGTCCACGGGCCTTGATGAAATAATCGCACCTTTAGTTTTTTGACAGTTGTAACTTCCCGTAGCAAATATCAATATGCATTTGGTCTACGGCATAAGAAATATTAGGACATTATTTCCAATGTTGTTCATTACAATTTTTCATAGCTTGACTTTGTTATTAGATTAGATTCGTTGAAAAATAACTTTGAAATTTACCAATCCGCCGGACCGTATACAAATTGTGGTCACATCGAAGACATGGGCGCTAACATTGCGATGTTTACGTTTTTTATAAGCAAAACCTATTAGTAAAACATGTGCAAACTCTAAAGACAATCAAAAAAGTGTTCCTTGTGTCCCTGCGTTGATGATGAACGTCCTTCATAGTCTGCCATTTCAATACTGAGTAGCAGAGGAAATTAAATAATACCGCAACGTAAAAAAAGTCTTGAAATTTTAAACCTTTTATTTTAGTTTTTGTCAACTTTTAAAGCAATCTGCTCCACAGTGCGCCGATGTCGAAAGTTTTAAGTCACAAATGACATTCAGTTAATTTAATTAACCCTAACTTCCAACTATTCAAAGCCGTTACCGACGGAGCGGCGACATTTTACATAATTTTGCCGCTACCCTGATATAACAAACTATTATTAGTTGTTGAAAAACATTATTTTATTGTTTAAAATTGCGAATATATTTAATAGCTTCATCATCAAACATTGGTCACGTTCACTCGGCCAAAATGTGAAGTGAAACGCGTTTAAGTTTTAGTGGCCAATGGTAGCGTTTCTAAATGTAGTGGACATGCGCAGTAGATGCATATTCTTGAGCAAACTTGTAGCGCTATACGCTTCGTTTCGGCTGCGAGCGCCCTCTTTTTAAGCGTATTCCAGAAGCGCTTAATAAACATGTTTCAAATTGAAACGCGTTTCAGTTAGCTAACTTCACCCTGTTCACGTCCTACATTGCATCAGCTGATTGCATCACGTATGGTTGTTGTATACAAAATAGAATTAAGTTGCAGCAAAGATAGTTCTTACCAACCTAAGACGTATATTTCTTAATAAAATCCCCAAATATATGTCAGCAATTGTGAAAAGCTCGAATTTTAGCGTTCACTAAAACTTAAACGCGTTTCAAACGTGTTTCATTTTACAGTTTGGCCGAGTGAACGCGTTCACTTTGTCGTTTCTAAATGTAGCGGACATGCGCAGTAGATTTTAGTTAGTTAACTTCACGTCTTACATCAGTGCCGAGTGAACGCAACCATTATTCTTCTGCATTATTTTGTATAATCTCGAAGTCGGCACATTTAGTTTTTTAGCGATAACCCTTAAAGAAACACCGGAATGTTTCTCGACCTCCTTAATAAGATTAGCTTTCTCCACAATTGACAAATTTTTTCTCTCCACAGGCATCACAGTTCAAATTTCAATCTGTAATCAAATTCTCAAATTTTCCCGAAACTGGTGTAAAGATACGAGCACAGAAGCTCAGTGCGCAGAGTACAGGGTGTTCGGATTGAACTGTTTTATAAAAAAATTAAATTCGAGCTCTATGCCGCTATCAAAATAAGCATTAGAACTATACCGAACGGAGTTCGTAATCTTTCGGTTATAATCATTTATGAGAATACCGCTTTATTTGAATTTAAGGCTTGTGATTTGTCAATCAGACAAGGCCGTCTGAAAGTTTAGACGGCCTTGGTTATGCAACCAAGTTTACTTGGCAGAATGAAATTGTGAAATGCACAATATATTGAAGGCAGTCAACAATTTTTCCATGTTGTCTCTGAACAAACGGGAAAAAGTGCCTTCGGGACCCAAAATATTGTCTACTATAACCGGCTGGTCTCTTATATTCGGGAATTAAATACATTATTTAAGCGGAATTGTATTCGGGACCACAAGAAATGTCCACTATAACCGGGTCTATTACGTATAACGAGGTTTCACTGTATTTGTTAAATCAATCTATTCATTTTTCTCCGTGTAGTTTTCGTTACGGACGGTGCCACAGATTCACACACCCACAGATCCACAGACAGACCGACAGAATAGGGATTTTATATATTAGATATTGTAAAGTAGGTGTATACCATTATGGCAGGTTTCATAATAGCGGCCGATTTCATAATACCACTTTAAAAACTTAAAGCAACTTTAAAATTGAAAGTTGCCTTTAAATTGTAAATTGTGTTTCATAACCGCACTTTAAATTAAAGAAAACTTTAAATTTGACTTTAAGTTAAAGTGGGCTCTAGTCCACTTTAAGGAATTAAAGGTGTATATATATAACCTCACTTTCGAGTGACAGCGTGCACGTGCATCAAACTTGAGTTCTAGTTCGAGTTTGGATGCTGAATATTTTGTAAATAAATATGGAGTGGTCTCCACTCGACTTTCTCGAATATTTCTAAGTTGTACTAGACAAGATAAGATAGATTCACATTAGGATTCAGAGCGATTTTTGAAAAATTTTGATAATATATACACATGATATTAAAAAAAAAAATAGATATAAAAGATTACTTCCGGTTGAGCAATTGTGCTAAAATTTCATATTTGTGAGTTTTTTTTGGTATTTCAAAAGTTACTTCAATTTGAAAGAATTTTCTTGAAGCAAAATGGCACTTTACTTGAAAGAGTTCTATTTTCGCTTCAGGTAAACTACCACTTCCGGTTGGGAAATTGTCCTAAACTTTTGATGTCTGTGAGTTTTTCGGTATTTCTGAAGCTGGTACAAAATTTGAAACAAATACCTTAAAACAAAAGGGCACTTTACTCGAAAGAGTTGGTACGAGTTTGCTTTTTAGCTAAAATGACTACATACCAAATTTCATCGATCTAGCTCAAGTCGTTTTTGTGTTATCGTGTTTACACACACACAAACACACACATAGCAGACAAAAAAGCAAAAAAGGGCCAAATAGACTCAAAATCGCTCAAAACGTTGAGATTCATCAAAATCACAAACTTTTTTTTTCGCATGATCACTACACTTTCTCTGCGAGAAAGTAAAAATTACATAACCTATAGTTGGTCACAGGTAAGCAACGAAAAGTTATGTAAATTTTCTACCAGTGCAGAGAATTGGCTAAATTTTTAGAAGTCGTGGTCCTAATTTCAGATGTCAGTGATTGGCATATGATACGTTAGTATACCAACATATCAAAACTACAAAGTGAAAGCGACGTGAAAATAGGTAAAACACCTTAAAGTCTACTTTAAGGAAAGGAGGGGCTCTATTTGGTGATGAAACGGCTATACATTCAATCCTATTTAAAGTCACTTTAAGTTAAAGTGAAACTTTAGATAAAGTCACTTTAAACGAATGATTATGAAACCGGCCGTAAGTCATTTAAAGTGACTTTAACTAAAGTGTCACAGTAACTTATAGTGACTTTAAATACGATTTAAAGTACAGCGGTTTCATAACCAAATAGAGCGCCTCCTTTCTTAAAGACAGTGAGTATAGGATTTGGGTAGAGTAGAAACCTTACGGGAAATAGTGTAAGATCAGTTGACAGATAGCCCCGCTCATTCCCTCACCTCCCTCCCCCTCACTTATTAGATTTCGACAAATGTCAGACGGATCGTAAAGCGGCCCTCACACGATCAGTAATACTGGACTAACTATAGTATTTAGTCAGTATTTTGAAATTTATCTGAAAGTATTATCATTATACTGTTGGTCCATGAGTATTTGCCCTCATGCAATCAGTAATACTAACAGAATTTCAATAATACTTTCAGCATTACTGGTCATGTGATTACCGCTTAAAATTCTAAGCACCACACAGCTGATTCTAAGAACCTTTTAGATATTACACAAAAATATAAGGGGTTATCTCTCTACCCAAATCCTATACTCACTGTTAAAGTAGACTTTAAGGTATGTTACCTTATTTTTGACATTTTGGTATGCTGACGCATCATATGCCAATCACCGGTGCCAGAGATTAGGACCACGACTTCTGGAAATTTTGTCATGCCAGGATTTCCACCTCAGGGAGAAAAATTGCATGACTTCGTTGATTACCTGTGACCAACGATAGGTCATGTAATTTTTTTTTATAAAATATTCATCATCCGAACTCGAATTAGAACTCATGTTTGATGCAAGTGCACGATGTCACTCGAAAGTGATGTTATGTACCCCTTTTGAAGACACTTTAATTCCTTAAAGTCGATTTTAAATTTTAAAGTTACTTTAAGTTTTTAAAGTGGTATTATGATGCCGGTCGTTAGTTTAACTATAATTTTTTTAAATAATAAATAAATTTTAAGCCTGATAGGAAAGTAAACCTCTTACCTACCTTGAGCAAGTCACGGAGAAAATCCATTCCCATTTTCCCATCACTGTAAAAATCTGATTCATATTCCTCTGTTCTGCTATATTCCTTTCTGTACAATTCATACATCTCGAGTAAATAAGGTAATTCTAAGCAGAAATACGCCTTATCTGAAACCATCTTCTTTCTCTTCTTCTTACATGCTTTTCTGTTGCAACATTCAAATGGTTGTCCCAATTGGTCTGCGGCTTCCGTTTCACATCCTACAGTAGGTCTATCTTTAGGTTCTTCTACCCTGACTTGCAACTTGAAATCGCTACCAGAGTCGAAAGCTATTTTTTTGTTTGTTTGGTTCAGTTTTTTGTCTTTATCGTGATACATTACCGGACATTTCTTTGGTTTCTCGTTTATCGTGATAAAATTGGCCATTGTACAAGCTATGCTGTCCAATTCCTTCTCGAGGTCTTTATTGGTTGGTTGAATACCTTTCTCTTTCACTAGGTTTTCCAATTTAGCTACCGCCTTTTCTAGCTCCGCTCTCATTAAAGGTTTTCCTTTATGTGTGGCTTCGTTTTTATCAGGCTCTGGCATATCGACGTCTTTAACAGGACTCGTATCTTTGGAAGTGCCCTCGGATTGATTAGTTTGATCGGGTTGTTCTAAATCTTTAAGGACTTCTTTAAATGGTGTTGATTTTTGTAAATCTTGACGAATAGTAATTTCCTGAAGAATTTGAAGATTGTTTGTCGATGATTCTAAATTTACTGAGTCAATTGGCTTAGAGGGACTTTCTGCTTTTGGTAGTTCTTTCAAGTTTGTAAAAAAATCAATTTTATTTTCCTGAACAACTTTAATGTTTTCTTCCTCATTAGGTTTGTTATGAGTTAAATGGTGATCTTTTGAAGATTCGATTTTTTTACAATCTTCCGAAGCATTTAACCTATTTCCTCTCTCGGTGATTTGAAGGGTTGGTTTAGAAGATTCAATTGAAACAACAGAACTTGTGTTTTTTTCACAATTTTTGTAAAACTCTGGTTCTCCAGATTTTTCTTCCTTATGTTTTAGCTGGAGATGTTGCTCATTTGTTGTAGACCTTTCTTCATCCATCAATTCGTTCGTTTTCCGATGATCAGCTGATTCATGGTGTTCTTTGAACAGTTCTTGCAAAAAAGTTGCGTTACAATTTTTGAAAGTTTCTGACAGCCGACTGGAGATTGATTGTGATGATACTTCATTAACGTTTTGTTCTTTGAATTTTTCCTCTGTTTGGTTTCCTTTTTTCGAATGTTCTGATTTTGTTGGATCGACTTCCTTATTTGTTTCTTCGAGACATTGTGTTTTACTTGGTTGGAGAAAATCTTCAGAACTTTCCGAATTTTTTTCAGGTGAGTTGTGTTCTTTTATGTTTTCTGCAATAGTTGGTTCAGGTTTAGAACCATCTGGTTTTACCGATATTTTTGGTGATTCTGATATTTTTGATTCTCTTGAGGAATCAATATGTTTAAACCCTTCCCGTACTCGTACAGTTCCATCAAAATCTGATGAAATTATTCTTTCACTTATTTCTTTACTTTGCCATTTGTCAGTTTCTTGTTTATTAACATTCTCTTTTTTCGTAGTTTGTTTTTGAGATTTAAGATTATCTTGAATTTTAATTTCTTCATCATTTTGAGGTTTCTGACTTTGACATTCATTATTTCCTTCTAACACTTGCGTATTTGTTTCTATTGGTTTTTCTATTTGACTTTGTGATTGATCTCTTATTTTACTTTCCAGGTGAATTTTATTTCCTTCTTTCCAGGTATTTATTTCTTCTTGATCATTAGTTGCTGAGCTATTAGCTTCTTGATCATTAGTTGCTTGATCATAATTTACTTGATCATTGGTTACTTTATCGCTAGTTGCTGGATTATTAGCTTCTTGATTATTTGTTGCTTGATTATTAATTCCTTGATTATTGGGTGTTTGATCACTTACTTTATAATCACTAGCTTCTAGATCATTTTTTGCTTGAACATTATTTGCTTGATCATTAGTTGCTTGATCTTTGGCTATTTCATCATTAGTTGTTGGATTACTAGCTTCTGGATAATGAGTTTCTTGATCGACAGTTGCTTGACCACTACTTTCATGATGATTAGTTCCTGGATCATTAGTTGCTTGAGCATTAATTGTTTGATCGTGAGATTCAGAATCATTAGTTGCTAGATCATCATTTGCTTGATTATTAGTTACTCGAACTTTGATTGCTTCATCATTAGTTGCTAGATTATTAGTTTCCGGACCATTAGTTTCTTGTTCAATAGTTGCTTGGCCATTAACTTCATGATTATTACTTTCCAGATCATTAGTTTCTTGATCAATAGTTGCTTGAATATTAGCTTCATAATAATTGGTTTCTGGATCATTAGTTGCTTGATCCTTAGCTACTTGATCATTAGTTGTTTGATCATGTGTTTCAGAATCATTAGTTGTTGGATTATTACTTTCTTGATCATATGTTGCTTGATCGTTAGTTTCTTGATCAATAGTAATTTGACCATTAGATTCATAATTATTAGTTTCTATATTATTAGGTTCATGATCATTAGTTTCGAGATCATTAGTTGCTTCATCATTAATTTCTTGATCATTAGTTACTTGATCATTAGTTGCTTGATCCTTAGTTACTTGATCATTAGTTGTTTGATCATAAGCTTCAGAATTATTAGTTGCTATGTCATAATTTGCTTGATCATTAGTTGCTCGACCTTTGGTTGTTTCATCATTAGTTGCTAGATTATTAGCTTCTGGATAATTAGTTTCTTGACCATTAGCTTCATGATTATTACTTTCTAGATCATTAGTTGCTTGATTATTAGTAACTTGATCATTAGTTGTTTGATCATGTGCTTCAGAATCATTAGTTGTTGGATTATTACTTTCTTGATCATATGTTGTTTGATCGTTAGTTTCTTGATCAATAGTAATTTGACCATTAGATTCATAATTATTAGTTTCTATACCATTAGGTTCATGATCATTAGTTTCGAGATCATTAGTTGCTTCATCATTAATTTCTTGATCATTAGTTACTTGATCATTAGTTGCTTGATCAGTATTTGCCTTATCGTCCGTTGTTTGATCATAACTTTCATGATCAGTCGTTTCTTGATTATTAGCTTCGTGATCATTACTTTCTAGATCATTAGTTGTTTGACATTTAGCTTTATGATTTTTAATTTCTTGATCATTAGTTGCATGATAATGGGCATCATTATCATTAGTTAATTGATCATTAGTTGCGTGATCATGAGATTGATGATCATTACTTTCTTGATCATTAACTTCTCGAGCAATCGATTCTGGATTATTACCTTCATGATTATAAGTTCCTTGATCATTAACTTCATGATCACTAGTTACTTGATCATTAATTGTTTGATCACGAGCTTCATGTTCGTTAGTTTCTTGATCATTAATTGCTTTATCATCAGTTTCCTGAGGGTCATAAAGTTTTCCTGGCAAGTGAGATTTTTGATGTATTTCGCTCAGCACTTTGTTTTGAGATTCCTCTTGTTCTACATCAGTTTCTTCTTGAAGTTTAGTATTTTTTACACCTTTGGAGTCAGGTAAATTTCGTGATTTTGATGTCTGCTGATTTTGCACTTGACCGACAAGTTCTTCTAAAAGTTGAGTTACTTGAGCACCCCATCCTATTTGCCTTTGTATTTCTGTTATCTGGAGTGTAAGTTGACGTTTGGTTTCTTCGTCCGTTTGAATTTGTTCAGTTTGAGGATCTTCCTGAAAGAGACTTTCTCCTTGGATATGTGCTGCTTCTTGCATATTTGTTTCTTCTTGTATATCTGGTTCTTCTTCGACTGATGTTTCTCCTTGAATATTTGTTTCTTCTTGTATATTTACTTGTTTGATATTTGCTTGTTGCAGGTTTTTCTTTTGTTCAATCATTTGATATTCTAATTCAAGCAGATTCAGAAGATGACTCCAAGATTCTCCCTTCTCTCGAGTTTTTGAAGCAGTAACTTCGTCCTGAGCAAGTATTTCCATCACATCATTATAGTGTTCTGATAAACCCCGAGATTCAATTTTTATCTGTATTTCTACTTGGTCGTCGAGTTCCTCTTGCTTTTGAATTTTCTCCCCTTTTGGAGTATCTTCTTGATGTTTAATTCCTATTTCGGCTTTTGTGTCTTCTTGGGTTTCAGTTTTTAGTTGTATGTTACTATCTTCATTAGAATCTTCTAATGTCTTTATAATTGAATCTTTTTGAGTTTGAGATTCAGGAGTTTCTTTTTGTTGATGACATTCTTCAAGAGTTTCTTCTGGCTGACGACTTTCTTCAAAGGTTTCTTCTTCCTGACTCTCTTCAATTGAACCTTTAATTTGTGATTCTTCTAAATTTCCAGAAGGTTCTGCAATACCATCTACAACTGCAAAACATTCTCTCAATTCTTGTACTCCATACAGGCCTAAAATATCGGCTGCAGATCTAAGGCCTTCAAAGAGTATCGCGACCGGTTCGTGTTGGTTACTCTCATAAAAGACGTTGAATTGTAAAATTTCCAAGTCTATTTTCTTTACCGCTTCTATGATCATTTTCTTTGTCAGTTGGGTATCGCCTTGACTCTTTTCCTTAATCTCAGCGACGACTGCCATGATTCTTCTCATGATGCTTATCCCAGTTTGAACAGTCCCTTTCGCCTCTGGAAAAGTCTGGAAAAAGGGTGTTTCGATTTGGAGGAACTTGTTCAAAGTTTGTAATTGCCGTTCGACTACTTCTGTTAATTCGTCTCCTTCTATGTTTTCGTCGTCTTTTTGTTTTTTCAGCATGTCTTCCATTTCAGCTGCTTCAAGTTCTAACTCATCAGCATCCTCAAAGTTAGAATCCCCATCCTCTAAGTTTGGATTTCTGAATGCCCCTTCACTTTTGTTATTACAGTCTTGGAATTCTTTTAAACAAACTGTCAAGAGCGACTGGAATTCGTTCTTGTAGTTAGATTGTATATCAGAAATTGTTAATGTAACTTTATCGGTGTCACTTTCTTCGCCCAAGTCGAAATCTTCTACCGTCAGTTGTTCTGTTTCAGGTGGCACCAAATCTTTAATAAATTTGGAGTTAGTGTGTTCTGCACTACTAGAAAGGTCATGGGTTATAATTACATTTTGGGCATTTATAATTTCATTTATTTCTTGCAAACCTTTTGTTTCGTTGGAATTTTCAACGTTAGCCTCGACTAAATTTTTATCATCTTCGTTCTTGTCGCTATCGCCTCTAGAATTTTTCTTCCGTTTACGTCCAGTTTTTTTCTTTGTTTGATCGCCTTCTTTTTCGCTTTCCTTAGAGTTCTTAAGTGTTTCCACAACTTCAGGAATTGTTGGAATATGGGTCATTTTTTGTATGTTGCCGCTTTGTTTTGTTTCTTCTACTGTTTCTTGTAAAGATGTTAATTCGGTAGGTTTTCTTACCCTCCGCTTTTTATTACGCTTGTTTGCTTTGAAGTTTTTTAGTAATTCCTCTGCAGATTCTCGGCGTATTGAACCTCCAATCGAATCATTGTCATCAAAGGTAATTTTCCTGGCAACTCTTGATTTTGACAATTGTGCAGAAGTTACATCAACGACGTTGTCGAAAGTTAATTTTCTTGCGGCAGGTAGAGTTGGTTTGTTAAGTTCCAGGGATCTTTTGGATTCCTCGATAGTCTTCAAAACTTCTTGTGACCTATCAGCGACGTGAGCCTTTAGGGTCTCTTCGTCTTTAGCAATTACGTTGACGTTTGGAGGATCTGGAATGTCGGCGAATGTTTTGCTTTCCCACTTGGCGACTATCACCTTATCCGGCTTTATTCTGTTGGGGTTCATTTCGTTTTCCACGATGATCTCCTCGACTAGTTTGTTTCCCGTTTCGCTTTCGAGGCATGACGTGTTGATGATTTCGCAATCTTGTAAAAAGGAGTAGCTCGCTTCCGAGTAACGTTGCTCTTGTTCTTCGCCCATCATTTCGACAATCCGTACTACGTGGAATATGTCGCAGAATACCCTACTCGTCAATTCGTATTCCGACATAGAAGTACAGTAGTCACCAAACTTCTCAGTGAAGTCCGGTGGGAGCCAGTACAGATGCTTTAATGTGTCACGGTCAAATGTGGGGTCCTTGGGGTATCGATAGACAAGAAGTCTAAGTTTGCTCAACCATTCCACGCATTCCATCCAGAAATAATAGCTGTAAGATTGAGAGGTTGGGCAGTTAACATCTTTAGGAAATTTTTGAGAATCGAAAAAGTCTTCGCAGAACGATGCGTACAGATTTGTGAAGAGCCCGATCATTTTGGCAGTGTTGGTTTTTGGTCGACGAACGAAGCCTGTTGAAACAGACAAAAATAGTGGGAATATCAAAGATTTGAGGATTTCACGATTGTAGCTTTGTAAATATTATAATTGCAATTTTAGATGTTAGCTGAAAAGTGGAACGTTTTATGTTGAAAGGAAATATTTGAAGGTGAGATATTGTTAAAAGTAAAAAGTACTGGATAAAACTGTAATCAATTTTAATGATACCGGTTAATTCTGCAATTTATATCCAACTCATAAACTTTTGGCGATAAAGGGAAACTTTTGACGATAAAGCTGGACCAACTAGGAACGAAGGAGTGTACAAGTATCACGACTTTAATGAATTAGAAATAATGAAATAAAAAATAAAATTAATCGCAAATGTGTATGTAAAAACTTACTCCATCTACTTCTCTCTCTAGATCCCTTTAAAATTTTCATCTACTTCTACTATGCTCAAACAACAAATAGTTTTGCTCTTTTTTTCTATACCTAATCATTTTTTCATCTCTCTCTCTGTTTCCAACTCTCTCTATTTATTTCTTTTCTTACACCTTTTCAAAAAATTATCTATATTTAAAACTGTTCGAAGAACGAGTACATGTGGTGTTTACTTCTTTAGGGGTACATTATTTAATAAATATGAAATAGAAAATTTTCCGGTGTTGGAAAAATTATTTTAATTGACTTTAACATGTTACTATTCTTCTTCTAACCGTATTAAATTTTCACATAACTAATTACTTGCTTAATCCATTTCCTCATTTACCTTTACGGTGCAGAGGGGAAAATGTTCATGTACGTACAACAAAAAAATTTGACGTTAAAACATTTTGATTTAGTTTTGACTTTACTTGAAAGTAAGATTAGAATTATTATGATTGTTAAAAACAAATTCTCACTGCAAAATTAATTTTTATTAATTACTATTTGTTATGTATGAACATTTAATACAAGTGGAGGAATAATAAATATTAAAATGTTTGTCAATTAAAATATTTTTTACAACAAAATAAATTTCCACTTATTTTATATGAATGTACGGTCATCTAACAAATTAAAGAAAGTTTTTTAAAATTTATTTGACTGTAAATATACAGGGTGATCCATTTATCTTGATACTTGCAATTATCGAACAAACGAATCATTTTAGAGAAAAATGGTTTTAAGAATATAATTTAATGGGAAGTGGGAAAGCGGGCTACATGATGAACGTTTTATTTGTATGGCGGGTTCAAGGTTATTTCAACGCCATCCGAATTTTTTTAAATGGAAACATATATTTTTTATTGTTTATTCATAATATTAGCAAGAAAATAAAATAGTTTTGTATTCTTTTTTTAATTAGAGCATAGTTTCATAGATATTTGTTAGAAAATATTGATTTAAGGAATTTATTTTATTTCGCTTAACAGAAACAAAAGAACTTGATATTATTTCATATACGTCTAAACATTTATTAAAAATAGCAACACTGTTCAAATATTTTCCCCGAGGGTAACTATAATTTGAATCTGTAAATGTAGTTTTCTTAGTGATTTTTTCTTCATACTGTATAATATCAAACACCATTGGAATATCAATCATATAAAGATCGAGATAACATTTTATTTTATTTTAAATAGTATTTGTCAATTTCTAAATCAATTAAATAAACACCTCACTGTCTCACTTTCTAGTTAATAAAAAATTAATGACCTTGAAATTACCTTGAGTCCCTCATACAAATAAAATGTACATCATGTATTCCGCTTTCCCCCTTCCCGGTAAATTATAAACTGGTGACCAAAATTAAAGGAACACCTAGGAACGAGCAAATATTTCGGTCAGTTTCAAAACTGTGCAACTCCGAGAAAAATGATCATACGAAAATGATATCATCATTTTCAAGGAAAAACTTTCTACTTCTTGATTATGTAAGTTAAAGTTTCTATTTTAAAAAGAAAGCCAATTTTTTATGTGAGCAACGAAAAATAAATTTTTTTGTTAAAATTTCTCAAAATTTAAACATGTCCACGGATTTCAATAATTTTTTTTCGATAAATTTCTCCACATGCATTTTACAGCGTGGACATTTCTCTATGTGTTCCACTGTAATTCTTTTTTCGGCGACAATTTTTAACGAAGTTATTGACAATTAAAGAAAAAATCGCACTCTTGACTTTTAACTGTCATAACTTCCGATAGCAAAGGGCAATATGCATTTAGTCTAAGGTATGAGAAACCCTATAAAATAATTTATAATGACATTGAGTTTAGTTTTCCATAAACTGACTTTTTTACTAGGTGAATTTTGTTAAAAAATGATGCTGAAATTTACGAATTTGCAGAGTCGTATAAAAATTACCGTCACATCAAGGGCATTAACGATATCGTTGCGATATCATTTACAAGCAAAAACTATCATTAACACATGGGCAAAATTTCAAAACGATAAAAAAATTGTATTTCTTATGTCCTTGTGTTTTAAAATTGAAGTCCGTCGAAAAACTAGTGCGGTTGCATGACCACCGCTCGCTAAGTCAATCCTTATGGGGTACATGTATTGGTCCGTCTAAGCGATAGTCCCGCTGTAGACTGTGTGCACATACCACAGCTAAATCATGGCCACGCAGCTGCAATAGTTCCTTACTTTATTTGATCGGACGTCTAAGTTTAAAATACAAGGACATAAGGAATACAATTTTTAATCGTTTTGAAATTTTGCACGTTTTAATGACAGTTTTTGCTTGTAAAAAACGTAAACACCGTAATGATATCTTTAATGCTCTTGATATGACGGCAGTTTTTATTCGACTCTGCAAATTCGTAAATTTCAGCATCATTTTTGACCAAAATTCACCTAGTAAAAAAGTCAGTTTATGAAAAACTAAACTCAATGGTATTATAAATTATTTTATAGGGTTTCTTATGCCGTAGACTAAATGTGTATTGTCCTTTGCTATCAGAAGCTATGACAGTTAAAAGTCAATAGTGCGACTTTTTCTTTAATTGTCAATAACTTCGTTAAAAATTATCGCAGAAAAATGAACTAAAGTGGAACCCATAGAGATATGTTCACACTACAAAATGCAGTTGGAGAAATTCATCAAAAAAAATCATTGAAGTCCGTGGACTTGTTTAAATTTTGAGAATTAACAAAAATTTTTCTTTCTCGTTTCTCACATATAAAAATTGGCTTTCTTTTTAAAACAGAAACTTTTAACTTGCAGAATCAAGAAGCAGATAGTGTTTCCTTAAAAAGGATGTGCATAACATTTTCGTATGATCATTTTTCTCGGAGTTACACAGTTTTGAAAATGACCGAAATATTTGCTCGCTCGTAGGTGTTCCTTTAATTTTGGTCGATAGTTTGTTTTTAAAACCATTTATCTCTAACATGATTCGTTTGTCCGATATTTGTAAGTATCAGGATAAATGGACCACCCTGTATATGTATGTATAGTAGAGAGTCGATTATCCGAACTAATTGAGATCAAGAGTAGTTCGGATAATCGATTTTACAGAACAGTAAGAAAAACAAGTAGGTATATAATGTGTTAATGTTTATATACGTTATATTTTAACCTAACATAGCTTCTTAGTAAAGTAATCACTCAAGTTGTCCTTTTTTCAACACAGAAATGATGCGTCGCTGATAGCAATTTAATACTTTATGCTCGTCGGCGTCGTAGGGTTAACAAAGACTGTGTTTTCATAGCTCATTCGTTTACAGTCTCCGGACGAAAAATAAACAATTTTAACCAAAAATTATGAGGTTATAAAATTAAATTCACTTGCTAGTAAAATCTTTATTCGTAACTACCGGTTTCGGTCCAGTACATGGGCCTTCTTCACAGTACTTGAGTTAAAATTTAAGGGAACTGAGAAACATCTGAAGGCTTTATATATAAAACCGTTAGAAAATATCCACGTTGCAAAATAGCCCTAAAATTGAATTTGTGATTTATGTTTTGTCAATCGATAGTAGTTACGAATAAAGATTTTACTAGCAAGTGAATTTAATTTTATAACCTCATAATTTAACCAACTTGCTGAGGACCACTAATCAATTAACCAAAAATGTTTACATTGACGAACTTCTAATAGATGGTTAAATTAAATCACAATAGTTGAAAATTATGTTCGGAAAACCGACGTTCGGATAATCGACGCTCCACTGTAGATACATAATGTTTGTATGCATATAGATATAAAACTTACCTGTGCAGTGATGTTCCTTGACAATGTAAAACATTTTGCAATTAAAGAGGCATTTTGCTTCAGCAAGCGAATTATAGTAGGGGAAAAGAAACGGAGCCAAACTTCGGTTGTCCTTTCTGTGCATTGCACATTTGACTTCCTCTATATCAGCAATGGAAATTTCTTCTAGATCTGGATCCGAGAACAATATTTGGTTGTGTAGTAAGTGCATTCTCGTTGCCTTCAACAAAGAGTCTGGGCAGTAAACGTGGACAATAAATTCAGAATCTATCGTACCGTACACTTGACCCTTTCTGGTAAAGATATTCTCTTCAGCCTAAAAGTAAAAAAAAAATAAATAAAAATACATTGAAACTTCAATTTATCGTTTTCGTAGGGTCTGGTTAGAAATAACGATTATAGCGAGATAACGATCACAGCGGGCTAATGATAAAATTGAAATAAGCAACTACGTGCTAAAAAAAACGTATTTATTCTTATATTGAAATCCTGGGAATTTGGGTAAAATAATACACCAATATATCTTTATATTTATTATTTATTTTTTATGTAATAAATAATAAATATGAAGCTATAATGGTGTATTATTTAATCCAAATTCTCAGGATTTCAATGAGTGTAATAAATTGAGGGTCAAGAAAGCAAAATGGAAATATCTTAACATATATAGTTATAATATTATATTAACACATACATAAATTATGTAAAATAATTAAAAAATGGATTATTTATAGTTTTTTTTTAAGTTAACCATTTCTGTTCGTTAAGAATATTACTTTGAATAAAATAAAGTCTATTTTCTAAATTATCGAGCAACTTCTGATTAATTTGGGAACACATTTCTTGTCTATACATATTAACACCCGTTAGGCCGAGTTTTAAGCAATAATAAAGGACTCAAATAAAAAAGTGTTATAAAACTTTCCAAGGATATCGAGACCGTCAGTACGAATAGTGCGGTACAACATGAAAAGACAAATGATAAATATGGTTTTTAATTACATTGATTACATAGGCATTTGTTGGGTCCGTGGGCAAAGGCGGTATATTCGGGAAAACGAAACTCGCGGGAACGAATAATCGAGGTTTCTCTGTAAATGAATAAAAATAAATAACTATATACAAACCGATGCGCCAACGAGCATATCTATCGTTGGCCTTAAGTACTTCTTAAACGGACAGACAGTAGCTACTACTGTTAGGTTGCATTTCTTCAGGTCTGAAATGTAAGCCCATATGACTTCTACAAGTTTCGAAGGTGGAGGTTTTCTGTAATAAAATGCAGTGCCCAGCGGCTGGAAGAGCTGAGCGTTGACGTGTTGCATACAGAAGACTAAACAATGTGTTGGGCATTCTTTATCTGGTGGTATTGCAACCATGGTAGGGTTGAAGGCTTTACAATAAATGTCTTCAAACAAAAGTACAATCTCCCTCTTGTGCTTTGGCATATGTTGGCCATGCACATAAACCGTGTAAAATATTTCTTCATCGATTATTAGTGGCTTCGGGATCTTTGCTCTGTCAATGATTATAGTTGGCGATGGGGGCCTTGCAGCCTCTTCATTCTTCTCATTTTTTGTTTTATCGGTTTTTGGGTTTTTTGATTGGGGTTCCTTGCTACCACTATTTTTCTTGCTATCAGTAGGATTACTTTTCTCTTTATTATTTGGTTCTTTATTATGTTGTGTATTGTTATTGGGTTTATTCTTTGATTTCTTTGCACTATTACTTTTGTTTTTCTTGCCCATTATCTGCAAAATTCATTAGAGTACATTTCACTGTAAACTTATATAAAGGTAATTTCACCTTTTCCTAAAATTTATTAATAATTGTTTGAAGAGAACGGGTACTTACATCAGTTTAATGGTTTCATCAAATCGGTAAAAGTCACAGGTTAAAATATTTAACACATGTAATTATGGCCAGGCGTTGTGCTCTTTAAGTTGTGCCTAACATGTGGTCGGTCAGTTTCTACATTTGTTGGGGTTCGTTTTAAATAGAAATGTTGGTTGTTTTCTTGTTACCAACTTTGATTCAAATAATCTGCGATATTTTTCTATACTTATTGGAAAATATGCTGAAGCATTTTTAAGTTTTTTAATTAAAACATATTGACGACTCTAAAGGACTCTAAAGGACTGTTATGAGACAAAGAAAGATAGACTTATGTTTAATTAATTAAAATATGTATAATAAATGAAGATATATATTTAATTAACTGAGATTTATTAAATTGATTAAACATAATTAGGATGTAGATTTCAATTAGCGAAAAGACAATGTCAAACACGAGGAATCAGACGAATTCGAACGTTCGTTTGGCCACACCTAATACTTGCGTAATGCATGTAATCTTATGAGCTTAAAAACGCTTAGCTAACATTCGGGGAAATTCGCTACTTTGTTCAGCCCTGGCTTCGGGCCTTATCTAAATTTTACCAATCGCGTTGATGCGGTTTTGACATTTGATTGGTGGTAACCATGGCAACAGCAAGATTTTTAAATAACTACTTTATTTAAATTGTTTACACAATTGTCAATATTTAAAATGATATTCTTTATTCATCGTACATTTTTCTATTTTCATTGGAAAATATGCTGAAGCATTTTTCAGTATCTTTCATTAAAACATATTGATAACTTTAAAGGAGAAAAACAAACAAGAAAGTTTATTCAGTATGTTATGAGAGAAAGAAAGATATGTTTAATTAAGATTGATTAAAATTTATTAAATTTATTTATATTGATTAAATAATATTATTAAGGCGTAAATATCAATTAGCGAAAAACGCACAAATAACATTCGACGAAAATCGCTAGTTTTTAGTATTACATATCTAAATCAAATAAATGTGCTCAAAAAATATAATTAATTTGTTCAAGAAAATATTGATTTTAATTTAAAAAATATTAATAAAACATTTTCTTGGATCAAATAAAATTTTTCTTGAATGAAATAAATATTTTCTCGAATTAAATAAATATATACTTAAATTAAATAAACATATTTCTTGGGGCATATTTATTTGATTTAAATACATCTTTTCTCTCAGTGCACCAATTGCGTTGACGCGGGCATGGCGTCAGATTGGTGCAGGCCTTTATTGATGTAAACCATGGCAACCGGATTGAATGGCGTTTGGTAAATTTATTTTCTCCCGAGCGTATGTAATACGCACTTTACATGCCTACTTTTGACTTAAAACTAAACTGTAATATCGTACATTATTACCTAGACACCTATGAGCTATTATTTC
>JAWQRP010000966.1:0-22089 GCA_033557875.1 Quadriops clusia
TGTTTTTGGTGTAATAATAAATGTTTAAAATAATATTGACTTTAAATAATTTTAATTCAATATAATTTTAATGTAAAATAATTTTAACACAAAATATTTTTAATTTAAAATAATTTCGTAATAAAAAGTTTCTTTAATTATCTCACTCCAGTTTACTGTATTAAAAGCGAGCGCCGAAGGTGCGAGCGCTTGCGAGCGAAGCGAGCAAGACAAATGCCTCAATCATTAATAGTACAAAATATTCATTTAATTATTTTCTTTTCATAATTTTTCGAATTTTTGAGTAATTTATTAGTGTCTGTTTTTGGTGTAATAATAAATGTTTAAAATAATATTGACTTTAAATAATTTTAATTCAATATAATTTTAATGTAAAATAATTTTAACTCAAAATATTTTTAATTTAAAATAATTTTGTAATAAAAAGTTTCTTTAATTATCTCACTCCAGTTTACTGTATTAAAAGCGAGCGAAGCGAGTAAGACAGATGCCTCAATAATGAATTGTACGAAATATACGTTTTATTATTTTCATTTCATAGTTTTTCGAATATATGAGAAATGTATTAGTCTATTTTTAGTATAATAATAAATGTTTAAAATAAGATTGATTTAAAATAATATTAATTTAAAATAATTTTAATTCAAAATCATTTTAATTTATAATAGTTTCGTAAAAAAAGTTTCATTAATTATCTCACTACAGCTTACTGTATTAAAAGCGAGCGAAGCGAGCAAGACAGATGCCTCAATAATTAATAGTATAAAATATTCATTTTATTATTTTTATTTCATAGTTTTTCGAATATTTGAGTAATTTATTAGTGTCTTTTTTGGTATAGTTATTGATAAATAAACCTTCAAGAAAAGTGCTCAAGGTTTTAAACTGTTATAAAAATTAAAAAAAAAATTACTCATTTGATCTTCAAAATTATTTATTATGGATTTTACAGGAATTGACCGCGCGCCTCCGCCAATTGTGCAGGGATAGGAAAAACCTCGAAGAACGGTGTCCAAAAGCGCATAACTCCGATTTAACCGAGTGTTCAGGTTTTGCAAAAACTCTACCATCGCCATACTTAACAGTCTCGCGGCTGAATCGCCCACCAAAACAAGGCTCGCGATGCAATGCAAACAAACTGAAACAAAGTGTTATCTCACAGAACGACTTGGACGCATTGCTTCTTTCGCATTCGCGGCGTGAGCACAAGAGCGAGGTGACCGGTCTCTGTCTGCGCCTCGCTGCTATGCACGCTGTTAATTAATGAGTAAACAATCTCGCGTGGACACCCGGCATTTTTCATTGCCAGCCTTAGGTTTATTTAGTGCAACACTGCCGAAGTAATGGGCAGTTTTCGTGCGGATGCTGGTTCTTCTTTTGTGCATCGCTCCTCCGACACATTTCTCGCGAAGTTTTGGTGATCGCTGGTGATCGGCTCCCGGTTAAGATTCCCGACGCGGATTATTCTTCAATTTTGGGATAATGTGCTGAAGCAGCTTAACCAAAAGGGATGAACCATAACATATTTAAGGTAAACACTAACATATCCATAGTTTTATTTTTCCAAACTTAAAGCATGCTTACGTGCGTACGTACAAGTAAAACGTATAGCTCAGCACAAGAAGTCAACGATAAACTTTAACCCCATGCATTTAAATTAGATATTATTCGGAAATAAACGGTGTAATCACGAAGTTCCTCGCTTAAAATAGCATTGACATTTCCCCAATAGAAAACATTAATATACGTATTCTTCTAGCAGAAACTTACAAACTTAGAGCAACGAAATACTCTTCGTTTTTTTATTCCGAGGAAAGCTTAGAAATATGTAGATAAACGAAATCAACAACTGTTTAGCATTGGCATTTAAATTTCTTTATATAACTCGCACGTATCTGAGTATATTTGATTAAATAACTCCACAAGCGCAAGTGTTTAGAACGTATAAACTTATTTATGCCTATTTAGATTTCTCCGGCTACTAGCGCCTGAATAGTGTTGATTGCCCGCTGGAATAATTAACAACTTATCCATGTAATTATAATGAAGAATACGGCGGAAAAGGCGATTATATAACCGACTTTTTATTGTTCCACGTTTCCGAGGCATAGGTGAATGTGTTTCGCAATTTTCCTACTGATCTTTTTTTGCCCCACAAGCTTGTGCAGACTCATTCGCATGCAGACAACTCCAATTTCAAACGAATAAACTTAATAGCTGGATAGTTTCCGCTTCAGGTAGCAGTCGCTTGTTCCGGTCGTTTTTGCTCACACACTTTTTATTAATTACTTTTCTTTTACAAAATCATTCGATCGCCCTGCTGTAAACGATTCACGGTTTCAAATATAACCATTAAATTGCTTTTTCGTCAGGTTGTGTAACAATGTATGTAAAAGCGGCGCAATTATTGGTTCGTAAAATCTCGTATCTAAATTTTAAATCGACTTGTTTCTAAATTTTAATCGACTTGTCATCAAGTGCAATTGAATTTAAAATCCTGCGTATCAAATACAAAAACGTATCTACTTAAAAGTACTCGTAGCCACTCATAAATGAGACATTACGTAAAGTTCTGTAATTTGTAGTTTACGATTTGTTTTTAAGATCGCAATTAAGATTCAATAGAAATCTACTACTATAAAATCCATTAATGGGTTTTCTTTTTCGTTCGGCCTAGGCGAGTAAGAAATGATAAGTGTTTTATTCGCTTTCCATGCGGACCGAATTAGATATCAATACATAGATACTAATAAATTCATGTTCCCGGTTCGCATGCATATAAAACAGCTAGAGTATGTAATTAAAGAAAGTACCAACAGACTTAAATTTCTTTGAACCGATTGTGTGTTCGAAAAGGGCGTAATCTGTATGCATGTGATTCCTAGTTCGCTCGCAGATGTGCACTTTCTCCGCAGGATAATAATTTCATCATGTGGACATATTATATTCAGTCCATTGTTCCATGAAGCTCATAAGCCATAAGCATGACTTCAGAAGTGTCAGTCTACCCACGTGGCATTTTTCCTTTCTTTCAATGCTGATATTAAGTAACACCACGTCTTGCATATCGATGCCCTGGCCATTAAAACGCTCAGCGAGCTAAGCTAGACCACATCAACCTCCTTTGTTGCTCATTTCAAACCATGACAAGTACGGATTGCCATCAGTCTTGTGACTCGAATTCCGAAGAAAATTTTGTAAGTGAAATAGGTATACGAGACATGATGTCAAGGTTGCATTGTTAGGTTGTACACTTTATAAACTCTCGTTGCGTATTTATACAAAAAGAGTTGCTTATACCTGATATAATATGTGCAAGAGATTTCCAAAATATTGTTTGTTCATTTTTATTAATGTATTTTTCATCAGAATGGTTTGACGTTCCAGATCTTCTTAAGTTGTAGAATGAATGTATTAAAATAATTTAAAAACACTTCCTGAAAGCGCTATAAGAAAATCAAAAATGTAAACACAAGAAGAATATACTGCCTAATGGATTATCGATATGTATACATTACTATTATACTACTACAGTTTAATTTTTGTGTTCCGAGATATCAAAAGGAAACCCTCCGGCATTGAAGCATTAATACGCGGAAATGATATTATTAAATAATCCCCGAGATAATAACATAAATTACACCAAAATAATTACAACAATTGTATCATCAGTTTTCACGATGCACAGCCGCATTTAAACATTTAAAGCGCATGCTATCTTCATCACGATACCATTAAACATAAATTATCTCATAAAGAGGACTATAATGTGGAACTGTTACGTGTAGTTATATAATGCAGTTCTCATTGTTTCTAGTGCCAGGTGTTATTAAACTACTGTGGTTATTGTTTCCCACACGAGTATATTTTTGTATGAATCTTTTGCACATTTAGAAATCGAATTTAACCTAATTTATTGTTGGTACTGTATTGTTCCATGGGAAATGGATCTCTGAATCTCAGCAATTACAGTTAAACCTCGATTATTCGTTCTCGCGAGTTTCGTTCTCCCGCACATATCGTCTTTTGCCCAAGGACCGACAAATGCCTCTGCAATCAATGTAATTACAAACGACTGCTTGTTTCTGATGTATTAACTTATAACAATTTTAGTAATTTTTATTCCTCCAGAATGTAGTCAAATTAAGTTATCTTTTTCAATAAGTTATAGTATGTAGTTTAAATTTGATGTGAATGTGTATTTCTAGAATTATGTTTTAGTTGTAAATGTTGTAATTAATAAAAATGTATCTAAACCCCTGAAGAAGCGACTTAGGTCCCAACCCGCATTGGGAAAAATAAAAGCAACGTTTAAACAAACAGCATTATTTAATTATTGGATTTAAAGTTTCCTTTGCCATCTAAATAAATCTATTTTTTTAAATCATTCGAATCAAAGGCTTAAAGGATTCAATTAATTTTTATATCAAACAAAGTTAAAAGATTTAAAGGAGTGAAGACGTACCAAATATCTAGAGCTTCAAATAAGACAGTTAAAGGAGTGAAGACGTACGAAATATCTAGAGCTTCAAATAAGACAGTTAAAGGAGTGAAGATGTACGAAATATCTAGGGCTTTAAATAAGACAGTTAAAGAAATAAGACAGTTGAAGGAGTGAAAACGTACCAAACATCTAGGGCTTTAAATAAGACAGTTAAAGAAAAAAGACAGTCAAAGAAATAAGACAGTTAAAGGAGTGAAGACGTACCAAATATCTAGAGCTTTAAATAAGACAATTGAAGAAATAAGACAGTTAAAGAAATAAGCCAGTTAAAGAAAAAAGACGTACCAAATATCTAGGACTTTAAATAATACAGTTAAAGAAATAAGACAGTTAAATAAATACGAGAGTTAAAGGAGTGAAGGCAGTTAAAGTAGTGAAAACGTATCAAATATCTAGGGGTTTAAATAATACAGTTAAAGAAATAAGACAGTTAAAGAAGTAAAGACAGTTAAAGGAGTGAATACGTGCCAAATATCTAGGGCTTTAAATAAGACAGTTAAAGAAATAAGACAGTTAAAGGAGTGAATACGTACCAAATATCTAGGGGTTTAAATAATACAGTTAAAGAAATAAGACAGTTAAAGAAGTAAAGACAGTTAAAGGAGAGAATACGTACCAAATATCTAGGACTTTAAATAAGACAGTTAAAGGAGTGAATACGTACCAAATATCTAGGGCTTTAAATAAGACAGTTAAAGAAATAAGTTAGTTAAAGAAAAAAGACGTAACAAATATCTAGGACTTTAAATAATACAGTTAAAGAAATAAGACAGTTAAAGGAGTGAAGACGTACCAAATATATAGAACTTTAAATAATACATTTTTATATAAATTGTAATGACCTTTTTTTTTCATGTTGGCGTTCCCAGCAAGTTGAGTAATTTTATGAAAGTAGGGTAGAATAAAAAAGATCCAAAGAATACTTGCAAGTAATTTATTTTAAGCTGCGCTACTAGTTTCGACCCACAACTAGAGTCTTCAGGCGGTTAAGTCCGTGAATATAGTAAAATTCGAAGAGATTAAACATAAAGTCACATAACACGACACGTTAAAATTCAAAATTGGCTATTACTATGTACGGATGATCAACCATAATTAAGATAAAATTAGATTAGCAGAATGGCATGTTGATATAAGCGGTGGCGGAAATATTACGTGCATCTGTGACTTTATGTTTAATCTCTTCGAATTTTATTATATTCACGGACTTAAGCGCCTGAAGATGACTCTAGTTGTAGGTCGAAACTACTGGCGCAGCTTAAAATAAATTACTTGCAAGTATTCTTTGGATCTTTTTGATTCTACCCTACTTTCATAAAACCTTTTTTTTTGTTTGATTAGAATTTTTTTTGTGTTAATGGTATCTTAAGGTCTAATAAAAAAAGAAATCATTGTTTCATTCTTTTTTTTAATTTTAAATAGTCGCTTTTAAATAGTCGACGTTTCGCTCTACTTTGCGAACTTCTTCTGGACTTTTTTTAAATTATATCTACAATATCACAATCACAAAACATTTTAAATAATACAGTTAAAGAAATAAGACAGTTAAAGAAGTAAAGACAGTTAAAGGAGTGAAGACGTACCAAATATCTAGGACTTTAAATAATACAGTTAAAGAAATAAGACAGTTAAATAAATACGAGAGTTAAAGGAGTGAAGACAGTTAAAGTAGTGAAGACGTACGAAATATATAGGGCTTTAAAAAAGACAGTTAAAGAAGTAAAGACAGTTAAAGGAGTGAAGACGTACCTAATATCTAGGGCTTTAAATAATACAGTTAAAGAAATAAGACAGTTAAAGGAGTGAAGACAGTTAAAGGAGTGAATACGAACCAAATATCTAGGACTTTAAATAATACAGTTAAAGAAATAAGACAGTTAAATAAATACGAGAGTTAAAGAAGTAAAGACAGTTACAGGAGTGAAGACGTACCAAATATCTAAGGCTTTAAATAAGACAATTAAAGAAATAAGACAGTTAGAGAAGTAAAGACAGTTAAAGGAGCGAAGACGTACCAAATATCTAGAGCTTTAAATAAGACAGTTAAAGAAGTAAAGACAGTTAAAGGAGTGAAGACGTACCAAATATCTAGGGCTTTAAATAAGACAATTAAAG
Organism: Quadriops clusia; assembly: GCA_033557875.1. Lineage (NCBI taxonomy): Eukaryota > Metazoa > Arthropoda > Insecta > Coleoptera > Hydrophilidae > Quadriops > Quadriops clusia. Next base: position 6,620 of record JAWQRP010000966.1, read on the forward strand.
AAATAAGACAGTTAGAGAAGAAAAGATAGTTAAAGGAGTGAAGACGTACCAAATATCTAGGGCTTTAAATAAGACAGTTAAAGAAGTAAAGACAGTTAAAGGAGCGAAGACGTACCAAATATCTATGGCTTTAAATAAGACAGTTAAAGAAATAAGACAGTCAAAGAAATAAGACAGTTAAAGGAGTGAAAAAGTGCCAAATATTTAGGACTTTTAATAAAACAGTTAAAGAAATAAGACAGTTAAAGAAGTAAAGACAGTTAAAGGAGTGAAGACGTAACAAATATCTAGGGCTTTAAATAAGACAATTAAAGAAATAAGACAGTTAAAGAAATAAGACAGTTAAAGGAGTGAAGACGTACCAAATATCTATGGCTTTAAATAAGACAGTTAAAGAAATAAGACAGTTAGAGGAGTGAAGACGTACCAAATATCTAGGGCTTTAAATAAGACAGTTAAAGAAGTAAAGACAGTTAAAGGAGTGAAGACGTACCAAATATCTAGGGCTTTAAATAAGACAATTAAAGAAATAAGACTGTTAAAGAAATAAGACAGTTAAAGAAGTAATGACAGTTAAAGGAGTGAAGACGTACCAAATATCTAGGGCTTTAAATAAGACAGTTAAAGAAATAAGACAGTCATAGAAATAAGACAGTTAAAGGAGTGAAAACGTACCAAATATCTATGGCATTAAATAAGATAGTTAAAGAAATAAGACAGTCAAAGAAATAAGACAGTCAAAAAAATAAGACAGTCAAAGAAATAAGACAGTTAAAGGAGTGAAGACGTACTAAATATCTAGGGCTTTAAGTAAGACAGTTAAAGAAATGACAGTTAAGGGAGTAAAAACGTATCAAATATGTAGAGCTTTAAATAAGACACTTAAAGAAATAAGACAGTTACAGGAGTGAAGATCGAGGACTTTAAAGCCTCTTAACATTTTGCACAATCGCGGCTATATTGAGTTATTGATTCGTTTATCCGAATTTCTGATTATCCGGACCAGGTCTCACAAACATCAATTCGGATAAATGGACTTCTACTATATTAATATAATATTACAAAAAATAAGTTTTTTTAACATATTATTACTTATTTCTATTTTTTAAATATTAGTCCGCATTGATCGGTATCCCGCGATAATAAATTTTTCTAACCGGTCCCTTGCGAAAACGATAAATCCAGGTTTCACTGTATTGCTAATGCAAAAACGAATAATGTAATTTGTGCGATGCAATCTTATATTATTTTTATTATTTCCAGATAAATTTAATTATCGGACGACTGCTTGTCTGCGCTTACATATTTTTATCCAGCAATGGAGCGGTGATGGCGCCTCCTTGGGCCAACCCCAAACTTAACCCTTGTGCGAACCAACCAGGAGGGTGGCAGTTGCTTTTTTGGCCACCAGATGGGAAATGCTACAAGATCTTTAAGGTAAGTCTAGGATAAAGAATAAGTAAATACTTAAAAAACGTATATTTAAATTAGGTAGCTGAATTCCTGAGTTTTATATAGCTTTATAAAAACAACTTGATGGTCGATGCATGGCGTTTACTTGCGTGTTTGGCTTCATTATGCAACTTGTACTGTTAATGCTCCAGCGTACGTTTGTTTTTTGAATGTAGCCTCCGGCACCAAAAACTCGTCAAGCACTAACTTACCTGACGCTTGTCTGACCTCAAGAGGTCGAGCTAAGCGAATCTTAGATAACGTTAAGAGCTATAAGGTGATTGTAGACTCGATATAAGAAAATTCTTTACGATTATTGGATTGCAAGCAACTTCCGAGTTACGACTAATACACACACATGACTCAATGCGCTCACACTAAAAGAAAAGCAAAGAATGAAGAAAAACGTAGGAAATATTTCTGAAGACATCTAAAATCTAACTTTTGCGTAAGAAGCTGTCCGGTAGTTGGCACTATCTAAAAGCTCGTGCGAAACAAGCTGCAAGTGCCTGGAACAAATTGTTCATAATCAGAATAAATTTATATTATTAGGAGTTTGAATAAATTAACGAAGTTTAAGGTGCTCAAAGTTTACTTGCAGCTTGTGATTCTTAATGCAAAAACTGACTACAAAAGCGAAATCCATAATACATATATAAATATAAATAAATAATATAAATATAAGTAAATAATATAAATATAAATAAATAATATAAATATAAATCAATAATATAAATATAAATAAATAATATAAATATAAATAAATAATACAAAGAATAAGATATAAATATAAAGAACTCATGAAGCAAAGAAATCAAATAAAAAAAGTCAAATATTGCAGCAGCATTATTACTTAAGTATCTATTTTTAGTTTTCATGTTCCGTGTTAGCTAATTGGCCCGCACCTTGCAGTCAATTATTTACTTCCCGCTCTCGCCCTTGGTTAACATTTCACAAACTGATCTTGTCAAGGAGACTCTAATTGAAAATAATTCAATTTATTCAATCAAACCGCATATCTGCACAGCATCCAAACCCTATTAATTTAAATACCGCTTGCGCAAGCGTACAAGCAAAATGGGTACCAACAACCAACAAACAAGAAGATAAATTACTTTACATGCAGCTTAACCTTTTTCAAGCCAATCCTGCTTTATGTAAGGTTGCTATTGTTCGTGGCAGTCGAACAATGTGCAATTACACGTTTCTATCTAAAAGCAATAAATTCGTTTGAGAATTCTTCTTGTTCTAAAGCATTGTGTGTGATTTAGCTTCAGTTCCTAAAATACCGCATATCCTCCGTTTGTCTTGCTAACTGTACAAATTTCGAGGATGTGAAATACGTACTGAAATTTGAACGAATAGTAAAGCCTCTTCTAATTAGTGTCATATTTCATATCTGGGGCATTAATAATAATAATAATATGTAATAATAATAATAATAATATATAATAATTGCTTTTAAGGAACAATAGTTGCTGTTCATAATGCCATACTAAACTACTGCCAATCATAGATATAATAAAACTATAATTTCGAAATATTCTATAATAAGTATTAAATTAATTAAGATATCTTTCTAAAGAAGTTTGCACTTTACAATTACTTGTATACATTCCGTGAATAGGTAGAATTTCATTTTGCAAATGATTGCTTTATCGAGCATTAGGTGGTCATATTAACAGTACCCTACTTTTAGCATCTAGTTATCCCACAAAATGTCCAATTTACTTCATTAAATTTGTGTATGCCTTTCTTATCTTTTGAACAACATATAAATATATATATATATATATATATATATTTTTTTCCTTTCCTTTTTAAATGACACACTTAAAGAAATTCTAAAATATAAAATATGGTCCCATTCTTATTTAAATTAATATTAATTTGGGACTTCTCAGTTGTTAATCAACATTTATTCGGTCATTATAGTTAAAGAGCCGAAAAGAAAAAAAACTAAGTTGACTTGCGATGAACATTAATAAAAAACATTGTAATCTTGTTTAAATTCTTCTAGTATACCAATTACTTTCTCTCTGTACAATTTGTACGTTGTAATAATCAAATGAATGTTTTCTGTTCTTTTATGTATTTGGAAAGTGGTGTCTATTTTCGGATATTTCTTTGTTGCACAAGTTTTTCTGTTTTGGTTTTTAGTTATTACGAATATATTTTAGAAACAATAGTTATTAGTTGTGTATTTTTGGAGATGTTGCATCTATTATTTTTGCAATGTTCTAGAATCTACATTATAAAACCTTCGAATTTATAATTTATTTTTTTATATATTTTAAACCTTTTAAGAACAACATTTTGTGCTTGTTGGGCAGTTATATAGTTTAATTTGAAGAATTAATGGTTTTACTAACTTCTTGCTCATCAATTCCAAAATATTTTTTTTATATTCATTACATTGGAAACAGTACAGTTTAAATCCGCGCCATTATGTTGACCTTCTCAATAGTTCAGTATTTGTCCGCTAGTGGTCGTAGCCGTTGTTTTTAACTTGTCAACTTGAAATAATAGGTATACAGTAATACCTCGTTTAACAGAGCTATGCAATTTTTCCGTTTCCAAATATGTAAAAAAATGTTTTTCCAAAATATCAAGTTAGCTACCCCATGCGCAATATCACAGATCATATTCCTAGCAAATTACATCTTCATAGGTTAAACTGTTTAAAAATTGAGTAGTTAAAACTGTTCTATATTGTATCCACAGCCTTAAGCGAGGTATGACTGTAATACGATATATTTGTATGGTTGGTTGCCTATATATTTTGATATCTCCCTACATCCCCATACGAAATACATTGGCTGCATTTAAAGTTGTCTATACATAAGGAGTTCCAAAATAGTTTTTGTACGTAGCATTAATTCATTTGCTTTAAAAAAAGTACACTAGGTAGAAAAATAGATAAATAATTTATGTTAAATTATAAGATGGATAATTGTATTTATTTAATTCATATTTGGCTTAAACGTTTTTATAGATGGGATACCCTTGTCAAGAAGATATGGAATTAAGTCCAGTCGCCATGAAGGGAGGCAAACAAGAACTAGCAGCCGAATGTAGATGTCCTCCGAAAACCGCACAATCTGCTAGAGACGGAAGGTGCTATGAATTATTTTCAGCAGGGCCCTGCGAGAAAGGGCACTATTTTGCCCCCGATGTGCAATACATCACCAATTCTACGTATGTTATAATCAAACTTCATAATTTTAATCCTTCTAAACATATTATCACAGACAAATATGATTATGATAATTCATATATTATTTAATAATAAGCAAATGAATTAGATAGGAAGTACAAAATCACCAATGACACAATATACTTTAATTCAAGGGTTAAAAGAAGATGGGGTTCCTGCCTTTCCCTCCCACTATGTATGAACGTGAACGAGATATTCTGGCCACAAAACGAGAAGTGCTACGAGAGACTAACCAAAGGACCTTGCCAAAGAGGGCAGCTGTTAACCCAAGGCCCAAACAAGATTCCTATCTGCAAATGCACCAACAAACACGAACTGAGCGAGTATTGGTCTGAAGAGTCAAAAGGTTGCTACCAGCACTTCACAAAAGGACCGTGCAAAGAAAAAGGGCACCTCTTTCTTCCGGATCGAACCTGCGGCTGCCATAACTTTTTACCTCATTACCACGATGAAAGCGAACAATGCTACGAAATAGGAACAATAGGACCTTGTTCAACAGGGGAACATTTCCAATTGGACCCTGTTAGCCGTAGGGGTTCTTGTCAATGCAAACACGGATATATGAGGTATAACAAAGATTCCACTTGCTACAGACCGTATACTCAAGGCCCTTGCGACACAAACCACATTTTCATGAATTCAACAACATGCATGAAGCAGCCTTGCGGAAAGGGCCAACTCTATTTCCCGGAAAAAAAAGAATGCCACAGAATCGGAACACGAGGTCCCTGCCGGAAAGGTCAAGTGGTTACCTTCGACTTTAATACCCGTCCGAGTATCGATGGTATTTCTTATAACGGAGTGTGTGGTTGTGAAAAGGGTTCGAACATGTGTATCGAAGATGAAGTCTGTGATCGCTCGAACAACATGATTTTATTTAAACACAAGTGTTACAAATTGTACACTCAAGGCCCTTGCGTCCGAGGAGCTTGGTTAGTTCCGAGGCGGCACAAGAAAGAACAAATATGGTTGAGTAACGAGTATAAACAGGCTTACTGTGAGTGTATGCCGGGATACACGAGAAGAACCAAATCCATAAACGGAAGAAATTCTACAGAATGTTTATCTCCAACTGTGATATTAGCGGATTATTTAAATAAGAATTTTATACCACTTGTTCAGTCTAAAGTGTGATCTAGATTAGATTGTAGTTAATAAACTTTAATTAATTGTCTTCTCTTTATTTACTTACCAATTAAAGTTACCAATGAAGCTTCAACATCTAAAGCTGTGTAGGACGTACATAAGCGTAAAACAAGCCAATCTCACTTAATTTAAGCACATTTATGTGATTTGAAGATTTAAAGTTATAAAAGTTTAAAGATTTACCTTATTTTTCCTTTCAGTTCAGCAATGGTGTTTTCTAACATCATTATCTTGTTCTCCTTTCCTTTGATCTCTTGCTCCAGAAGTGCTATTCTTTCAGTTTTGTCATCCAATGTTAACTAAACAAAAAACTAACTTTAATAAAACAAAATTAAAATATGATTAATTACTATTTAATTAAATTCATTCAATTTTATACATACGAGAATAGAATCCTTTTCCCCATCAATTTTGGCCATGCTTCCACGCATTACCAGAATATCTTGTTTAGACTTCGTTAATTCCTCCCTTATGTGTGAGGAACTATGCTCTAGGTCCTTGTTCCTCTCTGTCGCATGCTGTAGTTCCTTCTCTAACTGCATTATCTGTGCTTGTGAATCTGCTAACGCTCGATCAGTTTGGTCGTGTAAGTTCCTTGGCAAGAATAATTTAATTAAATGAGAATTTTATATTGCTGTATTAACCGTTTGAGAGCCAAATAGATTTTCAAAGTTACTATGAAAAATGTCATAGAAACGCACGTGAGATGTTACTTTTCATACCTAACTAAACTTAGAAAATCGCACAATTCTGGTAGTTTTAACTAAACTCCGTATTCTTTTACATGCATAAGATATATTATAAAGTGTATCTCTTGTTAAAATCAAGGATTTTGAGGCATAATATAATTTTTGTTTCATAATGAGAAGGTTTTTGATACTGTAAATAACATATTTTTAGTCTAATAAAACTTTTCTCAAGTAAAATCTATTTAAAGGGTAGATCTAATTTAGATTTTAATGTGGTAGCAGAGCATGGTAGTGCAGAAAGAGATAACAGGATCATTCTAGAAACTGCAAGAGCTATAAGGCATGCGAGAGACAGTTTTTCACAAAATTTATGGGTTGAAATACTTCCAGGTATATTCTAAATAGAACGGGAGTTTCTGGAATTGATGGAAAAAGTCCACTTGAAGTTTGGTTTGATAAGAAGCCATGCTTAAAGCATATGAGAATAATAGTAACTGTTTGTTATGCACATCTTCCAAAGAATCACAGAAAGAAAATGGACAAGAAAGCTGTGAAAGGAAAGACTTGTAGGGTATGATAACGATGATGGTTATCGTGTTTGGTGTGAAGATACAAACAAGTTGGTTAGATCTCGTGATGTTATTTTTCATGAATAAGCATTGTCAACTTCATTCAAACAAGGAGTTTCACTTCAAGAAGAAGATTACTTGCAAGAAGACAAAATGGGAATGCAAGAAAAAAAGAACTCAAAAAAGAAATCAAGGAAGAAGATGACGATTTGGAAGAAGATAACACTGAAACACAAAAAGACGAAGAGAAATCTGAAATAGAATTAACAAGTAAAAGAGAAAGAAAAAAACCAAGTAAATTTGACGATTATGTGATGACGGTTGCAACTGATATTGTGAAAATTAAAGAACTATTAACATTTCAAGAGGCTATGAATAGTGAAGAGAAAAATGAATGGCTACAAGCAATGGAGAAGGAATTTCAATCTCTACAAGAAAATAAAACGTGGACATTGAAAGAACTACCATTTGGAAAGAAAGCAATACCTTGTAAATGGGTATTTAAAGTTAAAACAAATCCAGATGGGTCAATTGACAAATTCAAAGCAAGATTGGTGATAAAAGGTTACTCGCAAAGAAAATGTGAAGATTATGATGAAATCTTCAGTCCAGTAGCTAGAACAGCGACAATAAGAGCATTACTGAGTATAGCTACCTCTAAGAATATGGATCTAATTCAGTTTGATGTCTCTACTACTTTTCTATATGAAGATTTGGATCAAGAAATATATATGAAGCAACCAGAAGGTTACGAAGATGGATCAAACTTGGTATGTAATCTACAAAGAAGTTTATATGGTTTGAAACAGGCACCAATGCGTTGGAACAAGAAATTTGGAGACTTTATGAAAATGCAAGGCTTTAAGAAAAGTGACGCACATCTTTGTCTCTTCCTTAACCCTTTCGCTGCTCTACATGATATATTCGTAAAAAAAATATGTGCCTCATACGCTCCGAGCGAGTATTTTCGCATCTTGTTTTAAAATAGTTTCCTGCTCAACACGACTATATTTTCTATATATTACATACGTAAGGAAGCGTACGAGTGTGTTCAATCCTGCATTTTTGATATTTCGCAATCATGCCGGTAGGCGATCTGCAGAAGCTTCCAATTCACCATTGCGTTTATTAGCTAGACATTTTCCAACATTCCTTCCTGCAACACAATCAAAACCGAACCCAACAAAACGTTGTATGGTATGCATGAAAAATCAAAAGAAAAGGGAATCTCGTTATAGATGTGAACCTTGTAACGTTTCTTTATGTGTTGTGCCTTGCTTTGAGGATTTTCATACAAAAAAAAAATTATTAATTGTTTATAACATTGTACTATAAGTTAATATTTGAAAAAAAAATATGAATTTTATATATGTATCTCGAAACTCGCAACCTTTAGGTCCCGAGCCTGCCAGATAAAGGACGTTCAACTTTAAGCCAAACCGCGCAACACGAATAAACTCGCCTTATCAACGTACGTCAAACTGCTCAACACGAATAAACTCGCAGCCACTGAAATATATGCGCACAGCGATCGCAACATTTCAAAACGTGTTGCGCAGGGAAAGGGTTAAAAGGGATGGACCAAATTTACTAATTATGGCTCTCTATGTAAATGATGGTTTGCTAGCTTCAAATAATGAAGTAATGAAACAGGAATTTTTAAAGAATTTGAAAGGAGAGTTCAAAATTACAATGATACCTGCTTTATATTTTTTGGGTCTACAAATCAAAAGAACTTTAGATGGTTCAGTTCATGTGAATCAGGTTCAATATACAAAAAATATCTAATTAAAAAAAATATCTAATATATATAATTAAAAAAATATCTAATTAAGGTTTATAATTTCATGGTTTTATAGTTCTAATATTTTATATTTTTATTTTTAAGTTTTGTACTTGAAAACTGAGATACTGAATTGTGATACTCGTTGGGTTTATCGATGGAAACTCCTCCGTTTGTCGAGGTGCAATGTGTTTTTGCGCAATTCCGGCGGTCTCTGCAATGTTTTTTAATTTGTTCACATTTCCACATGACTTTCAATGTGTCTTTTAATGTGTTAATTTAAAATTTGGATCCTTTTAAATGAAATAGAATCATATGATGCGATTAGCTGGGGAACGGGGTACCTTCCGTTGATTGACCTATGTGAGTATTTTTTGTCCAACTGTTCAATATGGTAGTTTGAGATATTTAATTGATGGAGCAGTTCATGCAGCATGTTTACCGTTTTTTTTTATATAATTGCCTTTGTCTTTCTGATATAAGTTTTTGTCTGTAGTAGCCCGAGGATGCTGTCCTAGCACAGCGAAACATAGCCAAATAAAAATAATAATAATTACACCAAGAAGTGTCTCTTTCTTCCCATATTGCTATAACAATTGCTCTTCACAGTGTTTCCAAGAGAAATAAATGAAACTATCTAATGGGTTGGGAAACGGAATTAGGACCATATTTGGATCCTAGTATTTCAAGATAATCATTATCAAAAAATTCAGTGCAAAATTATATATTACGAAGTTCAAACACCCGAAAATATTTAATTTCTTCAAAATTGTTTCCTTATTGAAAACAAGAAGAAATCAATATTCTTGGCTTTTTTTCGTCCGTTATGGGAATTATCAACACACAAGTCAGAAATTGAAAAATCTAACTTTCTGAAGGTTAGATGTAATAATACGTTCAATGATAATTACATTTTTTTTTAAATTTAAATTGATGGTAAAATGAAATGTCCATTTAACAAAAAAGAGCATTTTCGACACCTTCTCTTTTGCATGATCGTCACCTCTGAACTGAATTAGTAAAAACTATTATTAAAAATAATTTTTTTATCAAAATATAATTCGATATTGAAGGAGATGGTCATGCATAAATCAAAATTTGATTTAGCGCTTAAATAAAAAATTTCATCAACAAAAGATGGCAACTTAATCTGAGAGCGCTATCGAGCTCGTGGCACTTTTCGCGTAGTTTTAGAGGAGCGCGATAGTGCTCTTAGGCCCTCAAAAGGTTAACGTGACTGCCTAAAGTCTACATCACTTATATACTTACTTAATTTGTGAATAAAGAGCCTTCTGATGGTTTAAATCGGACTGACAAAGTTTCAACTGTTGTTGCAGTTGCTCACATTGTTCTTCCAAATTGCTAATAGTCGCTCTTCTAGACCCTTGATTGTGCATTAAATCTCGCCTCTCCTGCTCCAGCTTCCTCACTTGAGCTTCGTATTCTTCCATATTCTTCTGCATCCTAGCGTGATCCGTGGCAATGCTTTCATTAGTTATCTTTAGTCTTTGCCTAATTGCATCTCGTTCTTCTTCCAATCGAAGAATGTCACCTTTGAGTAATTCGTTTTCTCGTTCAAATCGCTTTATCTGCGACTGTAAAAGAAATGTAGGAGTATTTTATTTAAAAAACTGAATTGTAAAAATACCTTGAGAGATAATCCGTCCAAATCGGTCTCGCTTCGATCTCGAGATGATTCTAATCTCATCATCAGACTGTGTTTCTCTTGTGCCAGGCTTCGGTTTTCATTTTGGAGAAACATAATTTGTTGCTCTTTTTCATTTAATTTTTGGTTTAACTCGCAGGTCTGAAAAATAGGCACGATTTTGAAAGATAAATATTATTTTGATGACTGTTAAAGCAGTCTTTATGGAACAGTTAAGTTTGACGATGGTCTAAAATAACTAGTCGCCATTTTGTTCCATAAACCTGAGCAATTTGTGTATTTGAAGTAACAGTAACTATGTGCTTATTAGTACCAAATACAGGTGTATAATAAAATAATCTACACAACTGCGTATTTTGTTAGTTTTGCAAATCTACACATATGCACTACACTTTAAGTTAACATCTTTCACGAAACTCACATCATCTAATTTGGTAGGTACATTTTTAAGTTGATCCTGTAGTCGATGATACTCTTTCATATAATAGTCTTTTTCAGCTATTAAATGTTCAAACTTACAACTGCACTGTAAAATTACATATACTTCTTTGTTATAAAGTATGTAGGGGTCAAAATCAAAGAGGTGTGCATTTAGCTCCGGACAAAATATTTCATTTATGTATAACACGCAAATACTTCAATAAATATTTAAATATCTAGGTATCATGCTTATGTATATGCACTTCATGCAATTATTTGTTATAATAATATTATTTTTCATTTGTAAGCAAAAACACACTCAAAAAGTCATTTTCGGAACACGTCCTTAAAACATGTTTCGTAATTCAGATATGTGAAAAAAGATTAATAAATAAATTATTTTCTTTTATGTCTTATATATTAGCTATATATATATTTTATTTAAAAAAATGTTTGCATACCTTTTGTCAGAATTGTTTCATTACATATGTCGCTATATGAGCCTTTTACTATTTTTTATCAGGTGTAAACCATATTTTTCAGACGATTGAAAACTTAAAATGCACACCTCTATGATTTTGACCCGTATGTACTGCATTAAATACAATTAAATAATCATTTTTCTTACCTTCTTTTGATCCATCTTTTGGTCGAGCATCATTTTCATGTGTTCAAGACACATATTAGGGTTAGGACATTCTCTCCTATTTTTAACAAATTGATTAAAAGATTCAAAGTCATCCCTACTGGCTGGAGTGTTTTTAGGTACAATAGGTTCTTCATCTTCTTCAGAAGGACTATTATCTGATTCTCTTGTAGGTGACGGTGACCTACTCTTGCCCTTCTTTCTTTTAGGACTCCTTCTCCGAGCAGGTGATGGGCTTTTGCTTTTTGATTTCTTTTTGGAGCCCTTTCGGCTCTTTCCTTTTGATGGTGTTTTAGAAGTTTGTGTACCCCTTTTACTCTTACCTGGTGGCGGCGAAGGACTTTTCCTTCCAACCTTCTTTTCTTTAGCAGGCTTTCCTTTACTGGGTAATTTCTGAAATGATATTTAAATTTAAAATGAAATGAAGAGTAATATGAATTAATTTTATACAAACACAAACCTCTGGTTCCTCTGCAGATTGTTCAAACTGTTCACTAATGTTTTTGCATTCCAATTCTGCAATTTTCCTCTTTTGATTAGCTGATAATTGGACCAACCTGTCGATCTCCAAGTTCAGATCGTTCTCTATAATTGTGTACTGGTTGATTCTGTCAGTCATTCGCTTTTTCTCTTCTAAGGCTGTTTCTAAAACCGTCTGCAAATGCCTCTTTTCTATCTTAAGAGAATCTAAATCCGCGAGTATTTGCTGTTTTTCTCGCTTCATTTCCGAAACCTCCCTTTCTAAGCAAGTTATTTGCATTGCCGTGTCATGAACCCTTTCTTGTAGCCTATTCACTTTGTCTGCGTTTGTTTTCGCGTTTGAGTTGCATTCTGCTTCAACTTGCAGGGCCATTTGATCAATGTCTCTCATTTCTTTCTCGAGTAATTTATTTCTGTCAGCTAGGTGAAGAGCACGTTTCATTGCTTCATGTTGTTTAGCTATAGCATCTAAAAAAAACAGTATTTAAAATGGAGTAATAATTTTGTATCTGATTGAACCTTTTAATTTATCTTCTAAATCACACTTGCACCTTTGCAAGTTATTCATTTCATCCCGCATTCTGTGCATCTTCCCCTCGATGTCCTTGTAGCAACAGTCTTTGTTTAATGCCGCCATTGGTCGACCACCCTCAAGTAGCCCTGTAAGTCTGTGTATTTCTCGATCTCTGCTTTTCAGCTGAAATCAGTCAAATGTGACAATAAGTGTCAAAGAGAACAGGTATACAAAGAAATACGTCAGGTGTAGCTCCAATTGAAAACTTTTGTGAAGAAACTCTTCAATGTTTGTTGGACAAAATAACGTTTCATATAGCACACGAAATCTAAACTTAGCAAGAGTCCGAATAATTTTGCTACCCATAAAGAATTTTATGAGAAGTGAGTCGACTTTAATTTTCTATTAAAAAAAATTGAAAGGTAAGTTACACAAACTTAAATCCAGTGTCAACTTATGTTGTATGTTAGTTAACTTAATTTTTATTTATATTGCTAGAATATACATTGTTAAATAGGTTTTTTTGTTAGTTGAAAGTCCATTATTTAGATTCATAGATAAGTATGAATAAGAACATAATATTCATAAAGAATTAAATTTCCATTAATTAAATTTGAGTAATGATGTACCTTATTGAAACAATGCATATAGAAACAGAAATCGTTTAATTATTTTTTATATGGCGATATCTTATTAAATAGTAAGACTGCAAATTGAACTTACTTGACCAGTAAGAGAACCATTAACTTCCGAGAAATCAAGAAGTTCATCTTTTAGCCGTTTCACCTCTTTACCAAGAGAAGCAATTTTCTCCTCGGCTAGGGCCATGGCACTGCTCAGTTGAAATTCGCTCTTTGATTTCATCGAAGACTTGCTTTTTAACAAAGATGCCGCAGAAGTACTTTTCATGGCAACTTTTGGGCGATTGCTTCCGAATTTCGGTCTACATTTACAATTGAGTAATTGTTCAGACTTGAGGGTTGAGTCTAGTTCTAATTCCCGTATACGACAATTGAGCGAGTTATTTTGAGTTTCAACATTCGCTCTTTCTTTTTCCACAATTGTGATGCGCTTCTTTAAATCTAAAAAAGAAGAAGTAATATAATGCAATATAATATAATATAATAATAAAGTGATCGATTTATCCTAATTTTTTCACTAAGTGAAATGTGTCAACTGGTACCTTTTTGGGTTTGCTCGTTTTTTTCCTTAAATTGCAAAAAAGCTAAATGGAGGTCATTACATTCCTTCACAAGCCTTGCATTGTCACATTTGTAAGGCTCTGCTCCGAATTGTAGCGTATCCCGTTCCTTTAACAAAGTTTTATTATTTCATTTCATTGTTACTCATTTTAATGAACAATCTTTGTTTAATATAATTAAACTTTTAGTTCAGTTCCAGGTCAGGATGAACTCCTGATATTTTATTAATTCGGAAGGTGGTCGGGTTCGATGCAGGTTTATGGCATGATCAAATCTTTACTTGACACATAATGCAAAAATTAGTATGTATAAAAGGAAGAAATAAGAGGGTATTATTTGAATAAATTAGTAAATATCAAAGTGTACAATTATCTAAAAATTTAAAGTTCATTTTCAACTGATGCTAATAGGTGTGAGTTAATAAAAATGTTCATATATTGTATGAAAGTACAAATTATTATGTACAATTTTACATGTAGTCTCATCATCATACCTTTTATTACATTACTTTTAAGAAGGTTAGTATTTTTCTAATGAGTATTAGAAAGTATTAGAGTAGTGAGCATTAGATTTTTTTTGTAAAATTATGATTTTGTCCTCAGAGAAAGTGGCTCTTGAGAATTTGTATTTTAGTAGACTTATACCCAGGATGAAGGTCTTATTTTTAAAGTTTGTGACTAGCTCTTGCGTTCACACAGTGTATAATTGTGCTTCTTATTTTTTACATTTCTTAATATTAAGAGCATCTTTTTATCTTTGAATATAACCACAGATAACCCAGATAGCTCATCCAATGCTTTTCATTATAAATGTTAAAGGTTGCATAAGCTGTAGGATATATAAATGAGAATTTCAAGAAATAGCAATTGCGCCTGTCCAAATATAAAAGTTGCAGAGCGACAACACCCGAAGGTCTCCGACAACTTGCATCGTGTTAAGTCGACCCAACATCAGAATTTAAGGCCTGCTAAAATTACATAAATACAAATCGTTGAACTAGTAATTCGCTTGTTTGTGATTGTCACGTGTCAAACTATAATCAGCTGATGTTTCCTTAGAAAGCCGAAGCTCGGAAAATGTTCCAAAAGGTAATTTTAAAAGTCTACTAATTCACTGTGTCTATGGAACCTGTTACATTATTTGTATTTTTATTTACTTTTTGCTACATGAAGTAATATTTCTTATTAGTTAAGTTATATGTATTAACAATAAATATGTTATATACACTAAAATTAAATAAAAGTACAAGGCATCAGTGTAATGTATTTACTAAATTTAAAATAGTGCACTTTCAAAATTGCTTTACGGCAAGTTACACAGGATTCCGACTTGTTGGGAAATATCAGCTGATTTATCATGAAACTTTTTACGTCACGCATATTGAAACCGTGTATACGGTCAAAGCTCCTTATTCGCGGGGGATAAAAAAATGCAGGGGTTTAAAGGATATACGTTCTAAAATTACAAACAAATAATGATAACAAATTATTTTAATTCAAGTTTCTTAACAAAATTAACTTAAAACAATTAACTATTTTTCCTTGCATCGCATTTTTTATAAGATGTTGCAAGTCAAATTGATATTCATTCTTGGAGTCATTTTAAAAAGTAAAATTTAATCAACCTAAACGTTGCACTTTCAGCAAATGCATGCAGTTTTAGTCTTTTAAACACCGGTTAAATTTT
>JAWQRP010000967.1:0-22079 GCA_033557875.1 Quadriops clusia
TACATTTAATCCTTTCTGAATTACAATTTACTAATCTGAATTACAATTGACACTTTCTGAATTATAAGTTACTATTCTGAATTACATTTAATACTTTCTGAATTAAAATTTACTATTCTGAATTACATTTGATACTTTCTGAATTACAGTTTACTAATCTGAATTACATTTAATACTTTCAGAATTACAAGAGAAAAAGGTGTAGAGTGTGAACACGAAAGTAATATTTAATAAATAAATTGATCAAGAAAAATACAAAAATATTACCAGTTTCTCGTTTTATATTTAGTTTAGTCTCTTTAAACAAATAAATAAGCATAGTAGCAGTAAATTATCATCTTTTCGATTCGTTAATTTGATTTAATAGCACATATTTATGTAAATACGAGTACATAAAAAAATCTTGTATTATTGCAACATTTTAAACGATAACTGTCAGATACGCATAATTCTAAATCTATCATTATATGAAAACATTTTAATGCAAAATATTATAAGAATAATAATTTCGTATAATTCTTACAATAATTTAAATTTATTTAAATTTACAAATATCAATTACTTAATTTCAATTTTCGTCAGCAACAAACTATTGCCTAGTTTTTTTATCTAGTATTTACATACCTACATGTACGATTCACAATATTACAATAACACGTGGTGCAGAGCTTATCACCTTATGCAATATTTGCTCAGATGAAACAAACATGCGACCCTCACCGGGGTTTTTTCCAGTGTGTATTTTTGTTATAATTAAGTACAACAAATGCTAGATACTTATTCCTACATTATTTTAATGTTAATTATTCTAATTCCTCTGAAAACTTTAAATACATTTACCGCTTGATCGCTGAAATGCTGTAAGTGAATATTTAAAATTTTACCAATATATGACGTGCGCATTATCTAAAACTTACGTGTTTTCAGACACCAAAAATAAAAGGCTTTTCCCAATTTCCCATTCCGAAACATGAGCCATTATCAAAATGTCTCAAGGATACTCAAATTCCATGAATGGCTGGAAAATTCTTAGCGTGATACATACACATACAGGGGGTTTTGTAGATTTAATAAGGCCCATTTATCAAATAAAAACTTTATATGAAAATAGCTCCTTTCAAGGTATACATTCAGCAAAGAAATTCACGTCATTACCCACAATAAATATATAAATTAAACTCGTGATATAATAGACCCTATTTCTTCGTAAATTTCATTTAGTGAAATCGATTATACATGCGATGTCAGTTCAGATCTCGGTCGGCGATAAGTAATACGACCGGCCAAAGCACACTTGACCCCCTATGTGTATACGTGAACCCTTGGTTGCATGGCGGGCAACCACTTCGTTCGTAAATAAGTTGTTTGTTGGGAACGTAAAATTTTTGCGAACACTTTCAGAGAAATTGCGATGAAACCCCGATATATATTTTCCTTAAAAAAGTAAAAAAAGCAAACGTGAAGAGAGCATGCGATAAAAAAAGTGTAGAGAAAAAGTGCAAAGTCCTTGCCTGTCCATGCGGATATCAGATTTAATACTAATGAGATCTTACCGCAAATAAGTATTTAATTCCTTGTAATACAGATCTGGGACAAGTGGGATCATTTTCGCGCATATGATCTTTAAAGAGACAAAACGGTGTTTTGGTACTTAATATGGCTTTGCTGAAACAAAAGGATGAATATAATCCGTCCTTCATTTCTTTTTGCATATCAGAATGAATGCAGCATAGTTGCATATAAATACAATGTAAATTTTATTAATTATGAAGCTTGTTATGTACAACGCATAATTTTGAAAATTGTTTTATTTATGTAAATTAATTTTAAGTACAGACTTATGAACCAACTGATGATAATCGTAAGATTCATTTTTATAATTAGCTGTCAGGCAAGCTAGTTTTAATTATTACGTTATCAGGTGTGAGGTAATTATCCTAATTGTTAAACTTTTGTTTTTAAATGTCAACAAGATGTCTGCATACATGAATCGTTATTCAAGCCCGTCTCTCCATAGCTGCTAAGCCTACGTAACAGAACCAGTTCAATTTTTGTTTCCAGGAAAACCTGCCCTATCTTCGAATGTATCTTTAAGTTATTATTGTGGTAGCAACTTTCATTTCCATTAAAATTCAATGTTACCTACAAGCTGCATTAATGACCTATGAAATCCAGACGAGTAAGTTCATGTAACATCCAATTAAAAAAATTATTTTGTAATAACGTCACGAAATTTATTTTCGTCCGGCTTCTCGTGTTATTATGTCTGAACAGCCAGAAATTCTAATTAATTGCACAAAACTCCGAATAAAATATCAGTAAAAAAATTCTTTATTTACGTCCGCAATATCGCGATCAACATCGTTGTAGGCAAAAGTTGGCTAGAAAAATTTCGATGAACGATACCGCAGGCAGTCGCTTGACAATAAAATATATCGGACGTTGAAAGTTGGAAGCAAATGTAAAAATTCTTTAGTTAGTTATTTCCCGAACCCTTCGCATGTCAGATACGGGCTACGTGCGCTTGACGGCACGCAACTTGCTCGAGTTAACTGACCACCAGCCCACGCTCTCTGTTCGTCCTATCCGTCGGTCGTCCACTCATTGTCACACCACTTTTTTGAACGATGATACGGTCAATTCAAAAAACCTTTGTGCACCATAAATGCCCATAATAAATGGTCACACATTCCAAAAAAAACATATCAGCGAATTATAACGAGAAACTTGCCCACGAAACCTGCAAAGGCAAACATAAAAATGCCCATGATAATGGGAATCGATTATCGAAAATACCTATATATGTTGCTCTATTACATAAATTTGCAAAATGATAATATTGGGAGGACTTTTTCCGTAGCCCATGTCACGCAACTTGAAGTGCATGTAAAATGAGACCCTGATGTTTTCAGATTTTGGAGTTTGGACAAGGCAGGCACATAAAGAAAATGTTACGCTCAGTAAGTGATCTTTCTTTTCATTCTGTCTATTTTCTTTCATGTTTAAGACTCAAATTTAATGTAGTAATACTTTTTCCAAATGCTTTTTTGTCGGCAAAAAGCGACAACTATATTGTTCACACTTCATTGGCTTAACCAGGCAGACTCGTTTTATGTCACAGTTATAAATTCCAGTAGAAAATAAAACCAGTTTTTTGCACATTTTGATTACGGATTAATAGTAGGTCTAAATTAACATATCCATTAACATCGGTTGACCTAGTTTATTTTTAATAGTTGTTGAATAATTAAACATATTATAGTAGTAGAACCAAAAGCAATAAAAAATTCTTTCTCCTTACCTCAATCTAGAAACATAAAGTCAATGGAAAAGTACGTTCAATGATGAAGAAAAAGTAATGATAACGCTATGTATCAATATTTATTTATCGTTTTCAGGTACACGAATTCCAATTATACACTTTGTTTGCCTATTATTCAGGTTGTTGCATTGATTAGATTAAATTAGACAAATATTTCTATTTCTATCGCAACTTCGTATGTTATTATAGATAATGCCGTAACTATACAAGACCTAACGCAAACTCGTCCATATTTTTCCGAAACGATTTAGCTCTAGCTTCAAATATACGTAATGTTTATGTTAAATATGGCAAATAAAAAAAACTATTTTCTTTTATTTACTGTTATACTTTGCGGACTGATTACATTTCTTATCAATAACGAATCTGAAAAAATACTAACGCAAACATTAATTCGCAAATCATATCTGCAATTACGGTACGCTTTCATTATATAGGAATTGAGATAAAAACGGTATTCCGAAAGCCCAACGCACACAAAGATTTCATTATTATTTTCACTGTCAGTAAAATGGTAGCAAAGTTCGTGAAGTTTTAATTCCCCTAATCCATTTTATCTAATCGCCCCATTGATCCCCAATAATCCTTGCGTTATCTCATATTTTCTAATTTAGACGCGAAATCTCAACGAAGTACATTTGGAACACTGCCCACCCGTATGCGAATTAATCAGTTCTTCTATATTTAAGGATAAGCAATAAATAAACATTGTAAATTATAAACGTGACACTCTTATTTACAAATTGTAAAATTATTAAACATGAGTCTAATTCTATGTTTTTTGTAAGATATTTCCAATTAGAAAGTAATATTTTCATATAGTTTATATTATTTCAGTTGTCTTGTATTTTTCTAAAAGTTATTTACCTTTCTACTCAAAAAGGGCAAAAACCACATTAATACCCCAATTAAATCCAATAAATCCCCTCTAATTACAGAGGTATATACTTTTTTATATTTTGATAACATTATTTTTACTTCATCAGTAAATAAAAGCGATTAAATCTACTTTTTCGTTTGGCCTTAGATACAATTTGTTATTGTTGCTATTAAAAAGGGAATGATAAGGATTTTATGGTATCCAGCCCCGATGCGAAGCTATGAATGGGACATAATTCCCTTGATATATAGAAAACCGTCGGTAGTCGGGGACTAAAAAAAGAAAATCCGTAATTGTGCCCTCAGAAAGACTTCAACAATATGTCCTTTCGGTAAATTAAATAAATCAATTGCATGTTATTTTGCGTTCTCATGAAACGTTGCCGGTCTCCTATATAAAGGTGTATGTAAATAAAAATGAGCCATATACATGTGGCTGATGTCAAATTTGAAAGGCCACTTTGATGAGATCTAGCCGGTCACAGATGCACGCAACGCGATAAGCCTTGCACGACTAAAAGCTTTCTAGAGGCCTTATTAAAACTAAGAACATGTACAACTTTGTCTAGTTTTCGCATCGCACCAATTTATATTAAAATTGGTTTTTTGGTGCGGGTTTTATTAGAAAAAATGTAGGTGTAACCAATGTGGAAATAAGGGTTCTTTCTAACTAAACAACACCTTTTGGATTTGAATGGTTATACACTTTTAATTAGTAATTATAGTAATACGAACTTTGTTTCTATGTAGGTGTGTGCGAGCCAAAACTGTGCAAAAAGCATTGTTCTCTGGTTTACTAAATCTATATTTACTCATCTGAAATATAATAAATATTATCTCGGGACTACGTACCAAAACTTTAAATTAAAATGTTACGTATAAGGGACGCAAATCGGCAACCGCAAATATGGCTTAATGGATTTTACCTTTGACTGTTTGCTTTATTCTTGATTTTATTCACCCTCGCGCGCACAGTGGCGTTACGCCCAGGGGGTTGATTCCGGATATTCTCTCCGGAACGGGGCACAAGTTTCCTGTCGCGATTTTATGTAAATTTACTCTCGGAATTCCAGGTGAAAGAAGTAAAATTTCAGTGCGCGTTTATTACCGCTGGAAACATTTAAAGCGATGTCGCTTTTCGATATCCACTTCACTGGAAGCAGATAAAGCCGGCGATCCGTATTATGAGGTAATGTGGAAATGAACAAACACAGCTGATCCCAAAGCTAACAGTGAATGTGTTGACACAAGGGTACTCTTCTCGTAAGCTTGGATCATCGATGCTATATAGGTGTATTTGAGATAATGCGTGGTTACACAATATTTCCTCTAAATTTCATTCCTCACTTATCACAAAAGGAATTGTTTTGCTAATAAAATTGAAGCTACATTTTCTCATTAGAAAGAAACAAAGTTATAAGTCCATTAAACTACAGCATTGTCGCCAGTGTCATTCGATACAGGTCAGTATATCAGTATCTTCGTACCTGTTTTGAGTGACAGCTTACCCAATCCTGTTAAATTGGCCCAATGAACTCATCGGTTTCATTAATAATAAGAGAATGCAGGTTAAAGACCCTTGTTCTAGGTAAAATGCGTATCTCACAAAAATGATGACTTGCTTTACTATGTCATTAAAAAACCTATCCCTTGTCAACTCGTTCTGGAAATATGAATGACATTGTTGTTAATGGTAGAAATTAAAAAGTTTCTAAACTTACTTGTATGGTTAATAAAATCGTGTTACTTTCCAACTTGTAAAAGTGATTGTTCTGCAAAAAGTTTCAGAATAATTTTATAATAATAAAATTCAATTCCTGGTGTATTCTGTTCTGTTTCTAAAGGCAAATTGAATTTCACCCAGAAATAATGAAGCATATAATAAGTCCGTCCCTGTTTAGAGGCGCGAGTCTGGGGAGACATTCATTAATCTGTTGTGACAGGGCGGTGTTAACTACACGCTACACCGGTAATTATAGATGACGGACCACAACATGACGTGTGAGACTCATCTCTTCTCGGTTTACCTCACCAAACTCGCCTATATCTTCCAATCGCCTTCATTATACGTCTGGAGAAACGTATACCCCAAAGTGTTCATTACATTTTTGCCTACAAAAAAGAAATCCCAAAAAATGTTCACCCAATACCCTAGAAAAATGTTTTGAACTAATCTAATGTTGTGAAACATTTAATCTTAAAATGTTGTTTAATTGAGAAATGTACTTTTAATACATGCTCTTTAATGCAGGTTTTAAAGTCCAATTAGATCAGCTAAGATTTAGATCAAGTTACGTTTATAAATATCTACTAGGTATGCCTCAGTTCGTCCCTATCGCAGGCCCCTTCCCACAATAGGAATATAAAGTAAGTTAACGTGTTAATGAAATAGACTAACTGAGGACTGCGTGAGCCTGGTGCGTGCAATTCACTTGCGTGCTTTGCACCTAACAGTGATGCCCTCAGGAAAACTAATCAGTTTGTCATATAATTAAAATTCGTATTATATCGAGTCCTGCCATCAATACAACTTTTGCCGGCTTGCTAGTTTTATCGAAAAATAATCTAGTACACCCTGATATGGTACGCCACAATGTTTCATACGTGTCAATAAGTTCGTTTGATTTCATTCCGGCTATCAAGATTGAACGGCGCTTTCTATAAATACAATTCTTTTGAGAATAATTAGCCCGCATTTTGAATAACATAAAACTGAAAACACGTGAACACAACTGCTCGAATGTGTATAATTAATATTTACTTCCAGTTCCCGGACTTTTGGACCACGCCCATGATTATTCTAGATTTTGCGATTCAAGACAGATTTTATTATTTAAGTTAAAAACTGTTAAAAGTAGACCGATATCTTGCACCAACAATTTACAAATGGCATAATCCCTGCAGTGACATTTTCATTTTAAGTAAATCATTACTTCGCCCATACGTGCACAATTGGCGGAGGCGCGCGGCTAATATTGTCCAAATTTTCCAATACTTTAGCTCATGATATATCTTTGATCCTCATATTGTTAAGCAATATATACGACATATCACATAGAAGGCGCACAAGGGGAGTTTATTGCAAGGGTTGTTTGTCCAACTAATGCAATTTATTCTTGTCTTTCAGGATTATACGGGTTATAACACGACAACAGCTTTCAGTGCAGCTGGTCAAGCACTAACTGGACGTCACAGATTAAATTCTGTCACTTGATTTTCTCAATGTGCAATCGTTAATTCCCATATGCATAAATAGATCGATATCACAGGATGCTTACTAAGTGCGTACTTATATGATATTATAATACCTAATTATAAATATACAGAGATTATATCAAAGAAATAATTAGAGCCGTGGTAATTGTTAGGGCGGCATGGAAGACTGGAAACTAATAAAAGAAGATAGATCGCACTTTTATTAGTATCTAACATTCAAGCTCACACACAGCTTGTTAATTTAATTTAGTGCCAATTCATCTCACTCACTGACTCGGGGATAGCATTTCCTCAGAACTTTTTTCCCTCAACTTCCAAATTCGCTCGTTCTTAAAAAGACTAATTAGAATTGATTTTAGAACCCTCGTTTTCTAGTTCCTGTTAGAAAACAGTACATCCTGTGTAAACTCTTAATAATAGGGGATGCCGTATTTTTCTGGTGGCGCGAACAAATATTGATTTTTTGTGCGCCCAATATAGTTTTTAAGATGGAGGTGTCAGGTTTCTTAAAACTCATTTTTATAATGGAGTAATGCTGTTTAGAAATTGAATTTTCTGGTTCAGTGAGCGAGTTCAGATGACAGGAAACAAGTACAACTTACCAGTTGCTGATCTTTTACCGCAAACTTTTTTTAGCCCTCCTACAAACATTAGCACATGGGAAATTTTATTTTGAAAAGGTATTTCCTTTAACACTACAAATGAGAATTATTTGCAAAATAAATGTAGAATAGCGTATTCTAAAAAACACCCACACGTACATCCATGCATGGATACTCAGTTTGTTGTGTTTTGCTATATATGTATACAAACTTCCTGTAAGTAGAAAATGATAATATTGCAGGCTGTTCTAGATAAAAGCCGAAAAAATGTTAAATGCCTGAACGCGAATGTGTTGAGCTGTCGTGTCAGGATTGATCACATAGTCCCTGGGGCTTTTTGTTAACTGAATAATACCTAAGTAAGGATACAACGAAGCTGAATATGCATTGGAAGCAAAATTGACATGTTTCGCCGGAATTCATTCGTTTTATTACATTATCAATACCCGTTACATTCTGAAAAATTTAGATAATTTAATTTTGAGTCGTCAAAGACCTTAAAAAAACATTTGGCACTGGGGGTTCCATTATTTTTTAGCCGAATATACTTATTTTCCTTTTTCTATATTTGCTCACATCTAAATTACAATATACGGTTATATCACAGCTGGGGAATTTATTCATTTACATTTGAATTAAAGCACATCCAACAAGTATCCGGGCCTTAATTAACAACAGTGATTTTGAAAAGGAAAATGTGTAGCGTTTTTATTGACAAAAAACCTTAATAGTGTTATCTAAATGCAGAATGCATGTTATAATAAATTCCAGTTAGTATATAGGAGTATAGATGACGGGAGCTGGTTGCAGATAAAACGAAAGCGGAAGTAGTCGCAAGTGTCAGTCCGTTCCATTTCAAAACCGATAAGATCGTAATACTTAGTGATACGTGTAAGCCGTGTTCTTTTTCTATATGAATTTTAATATATGCTCACGCAGCAAAAAATACACATTGAATTCAATAAGGATTTGCATTTACACAATCATTCTCGGGGAAATTTCCACATTGGGACTGAAATTTATAACACAAAGCAGAATTTGAGATATTTTGAAATAAGAATACATTATGTAAAAGAAAGCGCATTCATGTTGCACAAAATAATTGTAGGTTTTCTGCTTTCAGCATCAAAAATACCATCAACAACCCTAAACGAACTTGCATCCCCTGGAAACCCTACAGACGCAACAAATCAAATCACACGAAGTTCTTGCTTGGCGACGTCGTCCTCCCTAAGTTCCAGTATGTTAGGGCTTAACTGCTTGAACACTGGAAGGACGAATTTCACCAATAAGCAACTGACTGAGCTTGAAAAAGAATTCCATTTTAACAAATACTTAACAAGGGCGAGGAGGATTGAAATCGCTTCTGCCCTCCAACTCAACGAAACCCAAGTAAAGATTTGGTTCCAAAATAGGCGGATGAAACAGAAAAAACGGATGAAAGAAGGATTAATTCCAACTGACCAACCGTCCAACAATTT
Organism: Quadriops clusia; assembly: GCA_033557875.1. Taxonomy (NCBI): domain Eukaryota; kingdom Metazoa; phylum Arthropoda; class Insecta; order Coleoptera; family Hydrophilidae; genus Quadriops; species Quadriops clusia. The sequence continues at coordinate 9,501 of JAWQRP010000967.1, forward strand.
AAGCAGCGGCAGCAGTGGAAATTCGCCAAATTTAAGCCAAACTGAAAACGCGCTGCCCGGAAGCAGTGAAAATAGCAGGGAATCAAATTAGAATTGAATCATAAGTTATATTCTCTCATGTGAGCAAGAAAGTCTGGAGTAAGTCAGAAAACTTTTTGAGATGCGTATTATTATTTCGATAAATTATTAATTTATTTTTACTGTGCATTTATACTACGTTTTTGTAACAAACAACCCATTTTTAAATCAAAATATCTATTTTCATTCATTTTTAATTTATATCCACCAATAAATAGGTGTTATAATAGAAAAAGCTCGTCAAAACTCGTGATCGGTCAAATTGTAACAATTACTTTTCACTTCTTTTTAAATTTTTCAACTACAAAATTTAAATTATTGATGCTATAAGTATATTTTCTGTAGGAATATATATGATGTAAATTATGTATATATGTGTGTTTGTTAGTTGAGTTGCTCAGGGACGTATGTGGATGTAATTAAAAACTATGTACACGAAATATCCGTCTAATAAATTATTGTAACTTAGAGTTTACCCAACACTTTCTTTTTACCTCTGATATCATCTATTTATTTTTTGTTATAATAAACTTTTAGCATGCTAAAATTATTTACTAATATAGCACATATTTCTTGTATAAGAAAACCACAAATAAGTCATTATTATTATTATATTATATTATTGTTTTGGTATGCTTATATTATTTCATTACATATGTATACAACAAATTCGTTTTATATGGATTTACAAAATATACAAGTCAATTAGGAAACTGAAAATATTATGTATCATTACAGTACAGTAATTATTGCTGAAAAATGGCAGTCCTTTTCCTTCGGAAAAGAATTTATTTGTTCTTGACGTATACAGATTAACTGCATGAGCGTTATGTTTTATGTTAAGTGTAATAAGGCAGCATTTCTGAAATGATAATATTGCTAAAAATGGCTTGCTGACTATTAAGTTGCTATTATTCTTAACAAGATGAAAGCGCTTAAAATCAAAACGCTCCAACTAACGAAATTATGCCCTGTGCTCCATCCACATTCGATGTCAGTTTTCAAGATATCGATCAAAGTTTTATTGCCCTTGTTGACGCAGACTTGGTTTCTTATGTTATCCGAAGGATGTCGACAGGTATAAGCTGGCGAATTGTAAGAAGGTGGTGAGCTGGGACTTGGTCCACAAATATATTGGCGTTTCTTTCGTAACCAAACTTCAACCCAACTAAAAATATGCAAAGTATAAAAAATAATATGATTACCTACAATCAAACAGGATGATAACACATTAATACCTATTCTAACCTACTTACCCTAAACTACAGTCACAACTCAGTCTATTTCCTGATATATGCATTTCCATTAAAAATTGTTTTCCTGGTAGATCTGGACGCCTTCCACTGGATGGATTCTCTACATGTTGCAGTTCTAAATTATCTAAAATCCCAATCGTAATATCTCTTGCGCTACCAACATTTCCAAATATACCTGCTGGTACTGTATTCATGCTGGTATTTTTTAAACATATATACAAAGAGGGATTTTTAATGCCCTGTAAGATATGTATAAGTAATACAATTAAATTACTTGAAATAGTGATATTAGTTACCTTTAAAACATTTTTATCCAACTGCTTTAACCCTCGACCGCTAAACGTTACGCTTCGAATTTTCGGAGGAAGATCCCCCGCCATTTCGATAGATAAAGGCGTATTCTTTTTGGGCACCTATAAAAATCAATGCATTCATGAAAAACAGTTAAAATAAATTCATATATAATTTTTACGACTTACATGCACTTCCAAATTCCTTAAAGCAACATTATTTGCCAATAGCTCCGGAATGTTGAAACCTGAAGTGTCGTAAACGCTTAATCGTAACGTTTGCAAAGAATACATATTCCATAACGCTCCATCCTTTTAATAAATAAATAAAATAAGAACGTATACATTTTAGTGTTAAATTCATACCTCAAAAATATCCAAATCTAAATTAGCAATATCCAATTCTTTCAAATACTCCGCTATACCTAAAAGACTCGTATTGAGCATACTTGCAATTGGATTTTCGGCTAAAGACAACTTCCGAAGTTCTTTTAAAGAATGTGTCACTACAGGAACAGCAGTCAAATCGTTGAAATCCAAGTTTAACTCTCTTAACCGGCTAATATTTATAGCCATTTCTGTAGGAATTGTCGGCAATTGATTTTTGGCCAAAGACAGCGTAATCAAGTTTGGCAGCAGTAATTCTGGAACCTTTAATTTTATTCACTTAATAAGGAGTTATTTACATTAACAGCAATTTGAATTCAATGCTAAAAGTATTAACACTTACGTAAGAAAGAGAAACATTTTCCATGTTTAAGTGCATTAAAGAATCCTCCAACCCTTGGAAAGTATATCCATTTCTATCAAGAATTAATTGTGAATTATGGCTCAAATCCAAACTAATTAAATTAGTCAGCCCACTAAATATCCCCGAATCTAGTTCAAGTAACTTATTGTACGATATATCCAACACTGCTAAACTTTTGAACTTTAAAAAAATGCTAGGATCTCCGATACTAGAAATACTATTCCAAGATAAATCCAGCTCAAGTAAATTGGATGCTGCATTTGCAGTGAAACAGGTCAACAATATTCTATTGATTAAATTATGTGATAAATCCAAATGTTCTAACCCATTTTCCCAAAAGAAATTCTCAGGCAAAGACCTCAGTTTATTGTGGGACATATCAACAATACGTAAATTATTTAAATATCTGAATAAATCCGAAGGCAGCTCCGCTATATTATTGTGAGAAAGCAGGAATACCTACAACAGTAAAATTTATCCATCATCATATCCCATCAATAAGACAAACCTTATTTAAACTTACTTGTAATTTTCTTGTATTCCTAAATACATCAAAATTAATCTCGATTAATTTATTGTGTGACAGGTCCAAAAACTCCAGATGAGGCAAATATCCAAAGGCATCTTTTGTCGCATTCAAGATTAAATTGTGGCTTAAATGAAGATGGGTCAAGGAGATCACAGTAGGTTGGAAAAATTGCTTAGGTACGTAGCTGATGTTGTTGAAGGACATGTCCAAAGTTTTTATATTCGAATGAACCCCTCCAGTGCCTGAACAATATTCACAAACTATTACCACAGTATTACAGCAAAACAACTTAAAACAAATTTGTGCAATGTGACAGCGGTTGTTAATATCTACAAAATGTGCATTCTATCAAATTTAAAAAGTATCGGATAAATGCTCACCACCTTCTGTGCCCAAAATTATCCCAGAATTAACGGTCAATTCTCTTATTTTATTATGACTTATGTTCACCTGCAAAATTCCCAAAGTCCCAACTTGATCGAAGAAATTAAATTCGAAAGCATTGATCCTATTATAAGACATGTCCAAATCTTCCAACTCGGGAATATTCTGAAATGTTTCATAGGACACGGAAGCAATCATGTTGCCCTTCAAATTAAGCCGTTTTAAATTTTTTAGGTTCATAAAAGATCGACGATCCAAACTCTCTATTTTATTGTCATCCAAAAGTAACTGTTCTAACACCGGCAGATCGACAAAGGTATGCTGTTGAATACTTCTTACGTTGTTGAATGACAAGGAAATTGTTTCAAGATTAGAGTGAATGTCGCCCTGGAAAGTTCCCTTTATTATTTGCTCAATGACATTATCTTGCATCTGGAGATTCTTTAATTTCCCAAGAAAATGAAACGATGTATCGGGCATCATCCTCAGTTTATTGTTACTCAAATCCAATTCTTTCAAATTCACTAAAGTGCGTAAAACATCAGAAGGTACTTTTTGTACCGATGATGAAAGTGCACGCGACATTTTCAGTGTATGTAAAGAATGACCAATCTGCAATTCAAAGTTAAAGTACAGACTAATACAAGTAACTAAATCACACTTACGCTATCAAAAGCTTCACTTTCAATGGATTTAATGCTATTTTCTGAAAAATCAATTTTTTTCAAACCATGTACATGTTCAAATGCGCCCTTTTTTATTGTCTTCAAGTTAGAAGACGTGATTATCAACTCTTCTAAATCCAAGCCAAAGTCCAGAAAATCTTCACTTGTTAAATCAGCACTTGAAAGTTGAGACAAAGATAAAGTTCTTAAGTTACGCAGTCTTTTAAGATCTTGAATGGAGACAGGTTCTTTTGTGGCCCCGCTTATATCAATTTTATGCAGTGTATACTGTAGTCCATTAAATATGTCAATGGGTTTCAATTTCTTAAATGCATTTTCTTGAAGGTTAAGGTTGCGTAGGTTTCCAAATATATGGAAAAAATTCTCTCCTAACTCTGAAATTTTATTCCCGGATAAGTCTAGAATTTCAAGAGACCCTTCCAAACCGTTGAACATTGCTGGATTAATGTCGGTCAACCCACATGTTCTTAAATAAAGCTCCCTAATCCTGGCGACCCGGAATGCATCGGTCTAAAATATAAATAAATTAATCAATAAAAGTCTTGGGTATATAACGGTAACCACTTACGCCAATTTCTCGGATTTGATTGTGATCAAAGTAAGTTTTATTAACTACGTCAAAATATTGGAAAGAACCTGGTTCTAATGTAGTTATGTCGTTGTCTTCTAATCTCAATTCATCAAGAGATATTCTAAGACTAACTTTTTCTTCAGAGTCGTCTGAGTGTAAGGAAAGTTGCATGGTGTTAATTAAATTGTTACTCAAATCTAAAGTTCTTAACGCAGTTAAAGGTTGAATTGCTTCATAAGGGATGGCGGTAAGCTGGTTATCTGCCAAAATAATGTGACTCAGTTTTCCCATGCCATCCCTAAAAACAGCAGGATCGATTTCCCGTAAATTATTTCCTCGCAAATCTAATGTTTCTAAAAGGGGCAGTCCTGAAAATGCATCTATTGGTAAAGTGATAATATCATTGTCCGCTAGTATTAAACTTTCCAAGGAAGTTTCTAATCCTCTCCAGTTATCTTGCTTGATTTCATAAATATCATTCCCTGCAAGATTCAGGTGTCTTAATTTCTGCAAATATCTAATTGCTCTATTAGGAACGTGACTTAGGTGATTATCACTTAAGTCCAATTCCCATAGGGATCTTTCCAATCCAAAGAACCCTTCGTCGTTGATTAAATATAACGGATTTTGTCTAATAGTAAGCTTGTATAACCCTGTAGTTTGGAAAAAATAAGGTTCCAGTTCTCGGAGGCCATTATTATCCATATAGAGCATAAACACTTTGGAACCGTTGATTGTTGCGGGAATTCTGGAGAAACTAACGTCTTGGCACCTTACAATTCCTAGATCAGGAACTATCTTGGAGCAGGTGCACAAAGAATTGAAAACACAAGGCGGATGTCGTGCTTCTACAATTTCCCTTCCTCCTGCCAGTGAAACCCATATCATCAATAAAAATGTTACTACAACTATTAGGTACCCGAAGCGTAAGAAAAATTGTAAGTTCTAAAAATAAAAATTTTGCTGTGTTAATGAAATTTGTGTGTGTGTATAAAATACCTACAAATTTAGATACCATTTTCAGTCGTCACTAACATTAACACAAACAAAATAAATTCAGGTTTACATCGCCACACTTAACAAACGAAACAATTGTCGTCTTACAAATGAAAATAGTTCTCAAACATTTCGGCAACTGTATCGCAATAGCATCAGGAACAAACTGTTGCAATTATTCAACAATTAAACCCATTCATCGTGCATCCACGGAAATTATTAGATTACACTATGATGGATGAATCAACTCAATTAAGTTCAGGAGCAGTCTATCTTAATTTTTTGAAATTAGATTAACGTGATCTGTGAACATGGTGTAGTAAATAATTAACTTACTTACCATTGCAACTGATAGATTGAACACACGAATTAAACTATAGGCATTTTACTTCTTGTTAAAAATGTAAAGCATTCACTGATTAATGAATGCTAAACCACCAAAGTACGCCGAACGTAGTCTAAGAATCTAAGTACGCACTGATGCAATTTTACGAGACCTTACTAATTAGAGGCACAAATAAGGCTTCCTGTAATAGGATTAACTTCGTATATTGTTCTACATTGTCTAAGATTTTAATCAATTTAATAATATTATGATATAGAATATTAATGATAATTATTCTAATGTTTAACTATAAGTACTTGTAGTGAACAAAATTGATTGTGATATTAATTGAAAAGTTATGAATACATTTAAATAAAGTTAATTATTTTTTATATGTAATTGTAACCGGATTGTTTATCGATAAGTGTCATAACTTTATGATTATTAATGTTACAAACCAATCTATGCAATGAAATTTGCTCCAAGGCAAAATTTCAAAACAAATTTACTACTTGTGTGCACAAAATTAGTTGCATTAGCCTTAAATTATTAATATTATAATTAATATATAATATATAATAGATGCTAGTAGTATACATAGATAACTTGTATGCTGGCTACAAAAAAAAACTTAATTTTGCTGTTATGAAATTTGCACTATTTTATTAAAAAAACAAAAATTGAATTTCTTATTAAAATAGGTATGAAAATGTTCATTATTAATATTTAAAATTGTTAATTAGAAATGGGAAGAAAAAACAGGCGAGATTATGAAAAGTAGTTTTAATCTATGAAGTCATGAGAACACAATGAAATACATTTTAATGTAAAAAATGAACATATCACTAAATATTACACATTAAAATATTCTGTAACAAATTTCCTTAAATAAAGAGTGCTAAAATTATTTGTCCAAGGCACATTAACACAATGTCTCAGTACAAGAGTTTTGAATGGAAACTACCGACAAAATAAGTAAATTTATAAGCTAGTGCTGATTTTACTGCACCTTCAAGGGTGCTGATTTTTTTTAGTAATATTCACTTGGAGCTAATGTGCATTGATAAAGATGCTAGCACTAATTTAGGCAAAAAGTAAGATTTATTTTCGATTTCTTATGTTTACAAGCTATAAATATGTCCGTATGTAATACATTTGTACACATAATGTATTTATATATATAATACTACTCTGAGTAAAGCCAGCACAGCGTCAAAACCAAAGAAAACTTCTGAAAAGTTTGAAACTCCTAACATTATGGCAGGTAGTAATGTGCCCAACAATATTAAAACACATTATCGACACATTTAAGTAATGAATTTTGTACAAATGTAAACAAATTATTTCTAGACTGGTTGGGAGTGGGCGCCCTTCTTGCCGATCAAAGATTTGTGGATGTGTGGAATAACACCACCTCCTGCGATGGTAGCCTTGATGAGGCTGTCCAACTCTTCGTCTCCACGGATGGCCAACTGCAAGTGACGAGGTGTAATACGCTTTACCTTCAAGTCCTTTGATGCGTTACCCGCCAACTCCAAAACCTGAGGAATGAAATAGAGAAATAATATTATTGTATCTACAGGACAAATGCTGAATTATAATTGTGTTGCACAATTGTGAAGTCCATCATACATTAGGCTCTCAAAATCGGCTTTTGGTGTATTTGCCCCTTTTGTTAAGGGCGCTTCAATTCACTCTGGTGCAGCTAGCGCCTGAAGAATCACTTCGGATACCAAACTAAAGAAATGTATAACTTCGATACGTCAAAGGTTAATTATTGAACTTCTATAAACTTGAAAGGTGACAATTACACTTTGCGAATCGTTTGTATTTTCTATATTTAGTTATTGTGATGTAGTTTAACATTTGTGTATTGATCAGAAGGATTTCGTTCGCATTCACAAACTGAAGGAATTGTACCTCTACAGGAAATTACTATCTAATTACAGATTGTCAAAGTTTTTTATTTAGTTAAAATGTTGAAAATGATGCAGAATACTTGAAATATTTATACTAACAAATCATAAGATAAAAGTAAATGAAGATCTATAGATGAAGTTATGCAATGTTGTAACTTAACGAATGCTATAATTTGTTGTAGAGGCCTGAAGACGCCCAATAAGGTAAATCTAGTTGCAGACAGTAAAAATAAACATGTCTGGAAGGTACAATTTATTTATTTCTTTATTATCAATATTAATTAAAATCCTGATGTCTGGTAAAAAATATATAAAAATATGTGTAATATAGAAAACGATTGTTATTCAATTTAAATTTTTACAGCTCCCAAAAGGTTCGAAAAGCAAAAAACTTGCTCAACTTAGCCTACCAGACTAAAAATGAAAACTTATCATTTGTGTTATAAATACCGCACATCGATTTGTAACGAATGTGCCTATATCGTATGTGCAAATCGAAAATAAAAAAAGTTATGGTCTCAATTGCAGTTTTGGCGAAAAACTTACTTTAGAGTACATTTTTTTCTATCAATTGAGTAGAATAATACCTATAGTTGCTAATGTCACCAAAAAATAATCTTGTTATTTTCATTTTATGTATTTTTATGTTAAAATCTAACACGGTGGAATTTTTTTTATAAAATGCGTAGATTGTTTTAATTTTATAGAAATTGGGATTTCTATTATTTTGAATCTTTGTTATATGGTGTAGGTTATAAATAATTCTACACAAATTTAAAGTTACCTAAGTTTGTAAAGTTTTGGCACATTTTTAAAACGACGCAGTCGTAATGACCGTCGCTGTAAGTGATAAAATTATAGCACGTCTCCATTTAAAGGTTAAAATTGGCAATACCTACTATGTTTGTTTGGTTCGGTTGTTGTTAGAAATTATATTGTTTATAAAAATTTTAATTTTGTTTTTTTCGTGGAGTACTTTAATTAATTTTAAGTAAAGGACAAGTAAAACTTGAACTTTTTTTTGTATTCGTGGGATTATGTCCATTGAAAAATAAATCTATGCAATAGAGCAAATACTTTTTATTTCCTTCTCCTGGTGCGTTTCGCACAGCTAGACTTCATTGGAGGTAGAGTTTAGAGGATTAAAATATGTAATGATATATTTTAAAAATATTATAAATTAGAGGCATTTCTGACGATGGTTGATATATTTACAAACTACACATAACATATTAAAACTTAAAATTTGTGATTAATTAGAAAATTAAAAAGTCTGTCACATTTTGGGGGATATAGCGGACACTTTCTAAATAATCACATATTTTTAAGTTTTGAAATATGTAGTTTGTTAAGATATCAGAGATCATCAGAATATCCTCTAATTTATAATATTTTTATACTATATCGTTAATTATGTAAAGTCTACCTTCGATGAAACCCAGTTAGGCGAAACGCGTCTGGAAAAGTAAATAAAAAGTATTAGTTCCATCGCAAGGATTTATTTTTCAACTGATATAATCCCACGAATACAAAACAAGTTCGAGTTGTATTGTTCTTTACTTAAAAATTTTATTTTAATCGTGAATCGAAACAAAGTATCAATATAATTAATTATGGATCAAAACTAATCAGTTTATATTCACCACTAATATTTATTTACAGTCAGTTCAGTCTCAATAACATAACCTAAGCTGTCAAATATTGACATACAAAAAGAAGGTTAAAAGTGGCAGTTCATATCGGTGCGACAATTTCAGAAGAAATCAAACGGGAGGAAGGTAGACTAATTGAAAGAGGATTTTGTGCAGCCATTTAAGGTATAAGCTCTCCTTTACAGACTATGTTGAAGTAAAAAGCATTCTTTTCGATGAAATAATATTGTGCAAGATATAATTTATGTTGCGAAGGTACGACTAGAATAAGGAAAAAAAAAGAAGGAAGGGTTTGTGCTGCTGCATTGTATTGTGTTGAAAACGTATTTAGCAAAACATTAAAAGTTGTTCTGCAGGCGTATAGATAAGGAACAATACAACGCCAAAGCAAACAAGCATCTACTGACCACAAGTTCAAAACAAAAATGGCGGAATTTAAAATTACTCACTTCGGCGGTTAGATATTCTAAAATAGCGGCAGAATAGACCGCTGCTGTGGCCCCAACGCGTCCATGACTGGTGGTGCGGTTCTTCAGATGCCGATGGATTCTTCCAACGGGAAACTAATGGGGAAAACAAATGAAAGCTAGTTAACCTAAATGACAAGTGATGTTTTTAAGTCAAATCTTTTATGTGCTTATTAGCCCATTTCGTTAAAAAAAAACGGTTTTTACGAATACTCACCTGAAGGCCCGCTCTCGCTGATCGTGAAACGGCTTTAGCTTTCGCTTTGCCCGAATCTTTTCCTGCTTTACCGCCAGCCTACATAAACAAAAAGAAAACAATGTGGAAGGTTTTATCTTCACGCAAATCGAATATTCAGCGTTAAAGCGTTCCAAACGACGCAAAAATTGTGAAAAAAAACACAAAACTCACCATTTTTCTTTAATTACACCTCTGTCACCAAACAAACGATGCTTCTCGAACAAGCTTCTAACGCCAAGTAACCGCTACGCGCCAAAGTATGAACGCTAGGAAGAACGCATGCTCAGAAGCGTCACGAGGTGCAAACGGACCAATGGCAAGCCCGCATTTTTAAATTCAAGATGGCGATAATCGATTCTCACAGAATGCTTCGCTGTAGAACAAAAATTGGAGGGAAAAGTTTTAACGGTTTATCTTGACGTAACAAACTGAATAGATAAGGCAACAACGCGCTGAATATAAATTATAATGAGCAATAATGGACCTGTACGTTAATTGGAACCAACTATACTCCTTGAAGCTTGTATAAATAAATAAAATAAGGAAAGATAGAAAGAACGCTCACAATGGAGAGGTTGTGTGCAAAATTCCATTAATTTACGTTAGAACGAACATTCCAATTCGTCTCTGATGCTATGCTAAATTTTGTAATAATTATGTAAAAACCATGGCTTGAACGTTTATTATTTTGTTATATAATACCTATTAATTAATTACTTCCAGTCGTCAAATAGTTATTTTATGTGAAAATTAATAAAAACAAAACTTAATTCCTTAAACTAAAAACACAACAATTTTAAACTTAAGTTAAAAATTGTTGTGTTTTTAGTTTAAGTAATTAAGTTTTGTTTTTATTAATTTTCACATTAAATAACTATTTGAGGACTGGAAGTCATTAATTAATAGGTATTATATAATAATTATTAATACATTTATTTTATGTTTTGTTTTTAATTTCTGTGAAAGTATTCATTTTATTACCTCCTGCTCAACTATTTTGTAAAATATTTCAATCCATTCTATAATAATAAATTTTGTTTAAAAAATTCATCTCACAATAAAAGCACAACAGTACCGTTTTGCTTCAGTATAGACTAATGACTCCATTTAATAAAATTTATACTTATCAACTTGCTGCGAACGAATTAATTGGTTTCACATAACTGTAATTATTTTCATGGAAAAAAGAAATATGATAACTATTTTAAAATATGCTACAGCAGATATACGTGCTCTTATAAAAAAATTTGTTAACTTTATAAGACAAAGAAAAATAATGATTAAATAATTCAGTAAAAAAATACAAACAACAAATTTTTAAAAAACTTTAATCCATTCTTTTCACAAATAGTCATCGATAATTTTAGTATGGCAGTGCATTAAATCGTTAATTACATATATTACACGTAATCTTAAAATTACGACTACAATACAATTTTTTTATTAAAAAAATAGAAACTTCAACATAGCACCATTGCATTCTGCAAACGTATTACACTATTAATGTAAAATTAAAATTATTTATGTATATTAGGCAGTTGGTTACATCTTTTGTTTACTGGATGTCATCGCACCTTTCCTCGATATCATCCTCTTCTAACTCTAAGCACTTAGCCCACTCTTTGAGTGTAATCATATGGTTGCCGTCCGCATCACAGTTGTTTAAGAACGGAGCAATGCAATGTTCCAATGTCATCAGAGGAGCTCTGATTGGGAACAGTTCGTGGCGAGATACAGACCTAGAAAAAACAATTTTTCAATCCAAAATAATTCTTATAATAAATTAAACACGGAAATACGACAACTAATTTATAATAAGGAATAGTTTGAAGTAATGGTATTATAACTAATTTAATTTAATATATTATACTCACCTATCATGGGTAGGCGCATCCAAATCGCACCACTTCCAAATTGCAGCGTTGGTCCACCGGCGAGTAAGATTAGCTTCTGCTTCTCTTTCCATTTCCAGATAATGAGCAGGGAGTTCTTTGCGGTCGGCCAAATCCCTCATTACGTTAAAGAGCCAATCACGCATGCGGCGAGGAAAATCTGCCATTTCTTCTTCCCGGCATTCCTGAATAACAACACCTCATTTAAGTATCATATATTCCTTTGCTTGTTTAATTAAATATAATAATAATAAATAAATATGTACGTAATAATATTATCTGTAGTAATGGCAATGAAAACCTAGGAGTGAATTAATCGATAGCATTAGTAGTACGAATGCAATTCGGCGAGATTATTTTTCATCTCCATTTATTATTTTATTTATTTTTTATTATTATTTATTATTTATTTTATTAATATATACAGGGTGGTCCAGCTAAGAAGGCCCACTTAAATTACAGCGTTATTAACAAACTTAGAACAATAAAACTTGCAGGATTTACTCAGCACCTAAAGAGCTCCAAAAAACGCTAGTAGTGTTTTG
>JAWQRP010000968.1:0-22070 GCA_033557875.1 Quadriops clusia
GTTATTTACATCAATTATTTAATTAAATATGACATTTTAATATTTTCATATATAATTAATATTGTAAGTAGCAATAAGTAATATTTTATTTCTACATGTATTTAATAACTCATGTTTTTGTAGTTAAAACGTGATGATGGGTATATAACCCGAAACCGGTTGTGTTTAAAAAAAAAATAAAAATAAATAGTTGAAGTACAAAAATACTTATATCATTATACTAAAAATTAATACTAAAAATTAGTACTAAAAATTAATACTAAGGCTGATAGAATATGTAATTTTCATTGTACATAAGTAATGATTGTACAACATGATTATGTAATTTTTTTATTCGGTCAAATAAAAATTAATTATATGGGAACGATTCAACTGAAAGATTTTCAATAAATCTCGCGTTCGTGGGTGCAGTTTTATTCCTAACTGAATACGATATAATCAAATAATTAATTATTACGTGTGCACAACCACATACTCGTATACGATGTACGACCTACTGTAACTATAAAATGTTTGTGCCAACGCAAATAATTATATGTTTTTGTAATGATAATCAAGATAATTGAAATCATAATCAAGATAAGAGGTAAAAATGAGTGTTCATTACAAATTTAGCATCAGGAAATGGGTTTGGTTAGTTGTGATTAAATTAGTCGTTTGTTGCATCAATGACTCTATCTTTACGAAGAGAATATCGAAGGCACAACAAACGGTGCAATATCGGTTAATTTATTGAAGTACAATGCAAGGCATTAAACAAGATAAACTAGGAAATGTTCATCTCGACTAATTTATTATATCCGGCACATGAAGGCCGAGAATAATATTGTACTCCAGATATGCGAGAGCTAAGCGCTTCATAATTCATGCTGCATTTTCTGTGAACAGCAAGCAAAGCAGATAATCGATATTTGGATTATTAATCTTGCTCTTAGGTTGTTAGCGAACATATTTTCTTGTCTAGTTGCAACCGGCCGCTTGAAATATTAATTTCCTACTAATGACAACAGATTTGTTCCGGGGCTACAGTTTAAAATATTGGAACTTGTTTCTATTCTATATTAAGAGATTTTTTGTTCCTTAATAAAAATATTATTTTTGTTTGTTAGAGTACTCAGTTAGAGTAAGAATGCAAAGTATAGTTATGTAATGTAAACCATAAATACATAATAAAAATTTATACCTGTATATAGCAATTTTTAAAGGCCTCAGCTACAAGTATTTATGGCCCATTCTAGCCCCAATTCATTTTATTCCCAACCGGCCGTTATTTATGGGCCCAAAATTTATACGACTTTATGGTGCGAAAGGTCAGCTTTCTTTGAAAAATTGTAATTTCCCGTTCGGTTTCATTGGCCCCTTAAAATATTTCACTGCCCCAGGGAGGCTTCGCGTATTAAAGGCGAGAGAAAAAATGAATGAAAAATCGATTTGGGGTTATTCTGCAGTTCGTTGACTTTTAAGCTTTTTGTTGGGAGCTTTTGTGCCCGCTCTATGCGCTACGGGGATTATTTCCCACTCTTTTGCTAAGTGAAGCTTTAGGAATGAAAGGAAGCAGTTTACGCCCTTGTTGTTTATTTTTTGAATAAATAATGAATTAATAAAGAAAATGTCTGCATTTACGTCTTCTTCAAAAAAGAATGTGGAAGTTTAAACTACTGGAGTTCAAGCATAAACGTGAAATACGTAGGTACTCTACTAAAGTTCAAAACTACAAATGAAACTCCCATTAACAAAAACTCCAAACATCCAAAAAACTCCAATTGTGTAAGAAAAACTCCAAAATGTAAAAAAAACACTCCCAAAAAATTTTCTCTGACAAAAAAAAATTGACCTCGTTTGTGGTAGAAGAATTAAATCTAACTTATTACATATTTAGAAACCAGAAATCAATTTGTTATAACCCAGAAAACCGTTTGTTATTACAAACGAGAGCTGTTACCTCATTTGTTACATACAGCCACATATTCGTGGTATAGTTGTTGATCCAGTAGAGCAAACTGTTTAAAACTTCTTGTGTAAACAGATGAGGTCTAGAGGAAAGAAGAGATGCACCTGGTTTACGTTTAATAAAGCTGTAGCCATAATTCTCCATCAGAGAATTACCAGCCCTGATGTGAAATGTCACTGAAATGTAATATAATGTCGCGTTATTTAAGAGAAAAGCCATTGACCCAAATTCACCGAGTAAACAGCGAAGTTGCCGAGTATTTTCGATATCGACTAGAACCTCGTATTTTCCTATTTTGTTGTCCCTCCAGAGTTTCAAAAGGCAGATCGAGGCCAAAAGTGCATCTCAGCGAATCACCCATAAAATTGCATTATGAGGCCTTAAGGCCTTGATCACGTGGGTCTTCCAATTCGATACATTAATTCGAGCTATTGAACTTGGAGTACTCGTGTTTCAAGTGCCGAAGCCTGAACGATCCAAGCGCCCTGAGATCGCTCCAAAACGATCCAAACGTTTGAAAAATGCACGAAATGTGAAGTGTTCCAAGTGTTGGCCTTATGGTCACACCAATTATATGGGTAGTTAAGCATAATGAGATTCTTGATGCTTTCGAAATTTATTGCTCGTATGTGGTCTGCGGTGGCGAGGCTTCCTCCATAAATTCAGGAGAGTTCACCGAATGGAGGTGTGATTCAATAAGCGCATCCAATCGGCCAGATGCAGCTCTAACAGGACCTAGCTGAACTCTGACCTCTGAGATATGGAGGCTTATCGTCTAATTCGATTTTAATCAAGTCCTATCAAATGGTTTCCACTGCATTGCACGAGATACTGATAGAGAGAGAGAATGTTCTCATATGAGAGAGAAACAGAAAGACAGAACGAGAAGGAAAGAGAGAAGGAGAGAGAAAAGAGACAGAGAGAGACAGAGAGAGAGAGAGAGAGAGAGAGAGAGAGAGGATATGGAGAGGTATATGATTCCTTGCTTCATCGCATTCAATTGTTATTCCACAAAGTTGGCTCTGATCTCATACCGTTTTATTGTCGAATTTCATTATTCAACAGCATTGAACCGACTTATAACCTTATTACCAAAAAGCCAAAGAAACCCAAAAATAACTAATCTAGTTTGAGTCACAGGAAAAGTGTGGCCAAAGCGATTACACGCATAATTGGGAGTTGACGCATTAAAACGCCATCATAATCTAAGAGTCGTTAAATATTTAACCGAAACTCAGATATACTTTTCGATTCCTATTAGAACTCAAGCGGAGAGACCGCAAGCTCCGAATGTTCCCCCTAGCCCCAGCTGCGGCAGCGCCATCTACCCCAAAATCCGTCAGACTTGAAACTTGGTAATTCATTTTGAAGTAATTGTTGATTCAGCGCGAATAGGCCTAAAGCCCAAACTGGCATCAGAAAGTAGTTCGAGCTCGGAAATAGATTTGCATAATTAGTCAATGTACCCGAAGAGTTTGTACACTCCCGACCTGTTCGAAGAACGACCACGTCTGCCAGTCATAAATAAAACATTTCCTTAAACTCTCAAAATATTTTATATTGCGGCTAATCTTTATAAACTTTATTCGACAGAATTAACAAATTCCATCCTCACTCTCCCAAAGAGGGATACATTAAGATACACTTTCCTAAAAGTTATAAAAATCAAGGTCAATCTGAACTTCTTTTCGGGTAAATACGGAATTTTTGACACGTCCGGGTAAAAATTGGTGAGTGTGTAATTCGTCTGAAATTAATTTATTTTCATAATTAGCTGAAAACAATATGCTGAAAATAATGTAAAAATAATGTAAAAATAATGTAAAAACAATGTAAAAATAATGTAAAAATAATGTAAAAAGAATGTAAAAAATAAAGTAAAAATACTGACATTCACTTTAAAGGGCCACTTTATTTCTGGCCTTATGGAACCGGTTAATCCCTGTATGTCGAAATTCTTATAATTCAGACACTGTTTCAAACCCAATTGAAAATCTACATTTGTAGACTTGTACTCGTTCCCGTACTCCAAAAAAATTTTGATGTTTATCGCAGAATCTTCCGAGAGCTGAATCAAGTGAACTACATAAAAGTTTACGGTCTTTGTGGACCTATTAAAATGGCCTATCCACGCTTTACACTTCAACACCTTGTCGTCCGCGTAGAAAAGTGCAGGATCGATATAATCAAAATCCAATTTGTACACTTTTTTCATCTGCAAAATAAAAATGATCTTAAGCAAGTATTAGACTATCAAAGTTGTTTGAGAAATATGGTAAAGGTGTATTCACACACACGGTTACGGAACGAGCTGGTCGCGTGTCAGGTACGGTGTACAGTATACAGTGTACGGTATACGGTATACGGTGTACGGTGTACGGTGTACGGTGTACGGTGTACGGTATATGGTGTACGGTATACGATGTGTACGGTGATGTACAAACCACCGACATATCTGAATGAACCCTTATCATATTTATGACAGAACTTTGATAGCCTAATACCGGTCTTAGGTACACTATACGTAAACCCTAAAAAAATAAGATAAGATCGTACATCTGCATTTGAGGCCGTTGACAAGAAAAAAACTAAAAACACAAAAGTAAGGAGGCAAAAATAATCCGTCATTGCAGTTAGATTGAATTATTACCGCACAGAACATTAGTACAAATGACTTTTTCATATGCATAAGAGAAATGTTGTAATTATTTACAATAAACGTTGCTACAAAAGAGACGATATAATAAAGTGGAAACTGCGAGATCTACCGGTTTTGATGTATTTTTAATTACGTTTCAAACAAATGACTACATATATTTAAAGTTATTTTTAGTAAACGTAAAAGGCAACACATTTTACGTATACATGTTTAAAAATTGCATTAGTTGTTAAAAATCTATAGATACGAACTCATTAAGTAGTTTTATATTCATTTCAAGGTTCATCAATATTTGCATTTATTAATCCTGCATTGTTATTTGTCCTACGTTATACACATATGTATACACTAAAAGTTTAACAAATCAGTTATATGTAAGATCATAAATAACAATTATTAAATTTAATTAAGAGTTTTCAATTTTTCCGTAGCACACAGTTTTAAAGATTAGATACATTGAAATGTACATACATTCTTAACCGTTCAGTTTTATGTATGACAATAAATTACCTAATCAATAAATCGTGTAATAAAGTATGTTTTAATTCATTAGAACGTCTAAGAATTTGTTTTCAAATTATTGAGAGTTCGAGCTCGCTCGCTTCGCGATCTCGCCGCCTCGCGCCTTCGGCGCTCGTTTTTTAATACACTTAACTGAAGTGTTAAACAATCAGTTGTATATTACTCAAGATATAAGATTACAATTAGCAATTGCTATATATTAAATGAAATAAGAATATTAAATTAAATAAGAATATTAAATTAAATAAGAATATTAAATTAAATAAGAATATTAAATTAAATAAGAATATTAAATTAAATAAGAATATTAAATTAAATAAGAATATTAAATTAAAGAAGAATATTAAATATTAAATTAAATTATTGGGAGTTCGAGCTCGCTCGCTTCGCGAGCTCGCAGCCTCGCGCCTTCGGCGCTCGTTTTTTAATACACTTAACTGGAGCGTTTAACACTCCGTTGTATATTACTCAAGATATAAGATTACAATTAACAAATGCTAAATATTAAATTAAATAAGAATATTAAATTAAATGAAAATATTAAATGAAATAAGAATATTAAATATTAAATTAAATTATAGGGAGTTCGAGCTCGCTCGCTTCGCGAGCTCGTCGCCTCGCGCCTTCGGCGCTCGTTTTTTAATACACTTAACTGGAGCATTTAGCATCCAGTTGTATATTACTCAAGATATGAGATTACAATTAACAATTGCTAAATATGAAATTAAATAAGATTATTAAATTAAATAAGAATATTAAATATTAAATTAAATTATAGGGAGTTCGAGCTCGCTCGCTTCGCGAGCTCGCCGCCTCGCGCCTTCGGCGCTCGTTTTTTAATACACTTAACTGGAGCGTTTAACACTCAGTTGTATATTACTCAAGATATAAGATTACAATTAACAATTGCTAAATAAGAAATTAAATAAGAATATGAAATGAAATAAGAATATTAAATTAAATAAGAATATTAAATTAAATAAGAATATTAAATGAAATAAGAATATTAAATATTAAATTAAATTATTGGGAGTTCGAGCTCGCTCGTTTCACTCGCTCGCCGCCTTGCGCCCTCGGCGCTCGTTTTTTAATACACTTAACTGGAGCGTTTAACACTCAGTCGTATATTACTCAGGATATAAGATCACAATTAACAATTGCTAAATATTAAATTAAACAAGAATATTAAATATTAAATTAAATAAGAATATTGAATATTCAATTAAATAAGAATATTGAATATTCAATTAAATAAGAATATTAAATATTAAATTAAATTATTGGGAGTTCGAGCTCGCTCGCTTCGCGAGCTCGCCGCTTCGCGCCTTCGGCGCTCGTTTTTTAATACAGTCAACTGGAGATTTTAACGTTCAACTGTATGTTACCCAAAATGTTAGATCATAATTAGCAATTATTAAATATATTTATTTAGTTAAAAGCTAAAAGTTTTAAGACTGAAAATTTAAGAATTTGTCTTATTTCGTGTGATATTGTGAAACGCGATTCGCTCGTTGCACAAAATCGTGCATTCCCCAATTTGTTGCATAAATAGTTATTATTACAAACTTTCTTGTGTTGTATTTCCTTTATAGTCTTTCCTTTTTTAAAATTTAATTTTGATACGTCCAATAACTTCAGAATATTATTATGTATAAGATCTATTGGCCTCTTCTTCAGGTGATTCGTCGTACACTAACAAGCCAAGAAAATTTTCCTGTGATGAGTTTTTATTCTTTGCATCCTAATTAATATTTTAATTAATTAATATAATTAATCTACACCTATATACCAAACTTCTTATTTAAACTACTGAAGAATTTAAGGAAGTGACAAGAATAAAAGAGTTAAGGTAGAAAAATGGACAACTTTGAGTATCATCAGGTAACAGTATCAAATAGATTTCGATAAGAGACGGAAATAGAAAAACGAATATAAAAAAAAAAATAAAAAAAGATATATTTTCAAAAAATTCTTGTCAATTTATTCATGAACCTTAATCTAGTACCTAATGTGTTATTATTTTAATAATTGCTGTAAGTTATTAAAATAATTTAAACACTTACTAGATTAAGATTTATGAACAATTTGACAATAATTTTTTGTTTAATTTTGTAGTAGGCAAATTCAAATATAATGTTTTGGTAAAATTATTGTGGGGTACCAATTTAAAATAAAAGATTCAATTCTTTTCTTTGTTCTACATTTCATCTAATCAATGTTTATAATAAACTAAATTTATTCGGCAAAATGAACAAATTCCATCCTCATAGATCCATAAAGGATTACTTTAAGATAAACTTTCTTAAAACTTGTAAAAATAATGTCCAATCTGAACTTCTTTTCGGGTAAATACGGAATTTTCGACACGTCTGGGATAAAATCAGTGAGTGTATAATTCCTCTGAAATTAGATTACTTTTATAATCTGCTAATAACAATACAACGAAAAGTAGTAATGTAAGAATACATTAGTCCTTTCACGTCGAAATGCTCATAATCATGGCATTGTGTCAACGTCAATTGGTAGTTCACATTTGTCAGTTTGTACTCGTTCCCATATTCCAAAAAAAGTTTCAAGTTCACTGCAGAGTCTTCTGAGAGCTGAACCAAGTGTAACGCATAAAAATTAATGGTTTTTGTTTACCTATTAAAGTGACTTGTCCAAACTTTACACTTTAACACTTTGTCGTCCACGTAGAAACGTGTAGGATCAACATAATTCAAATCCACTTTGTACACTTTTTTCTTCTACAAAACAGAAATAATTTTAAGCATTTAGTACAAAAACCTGAAGAAGAATAGAAGATATGTACACGTGCGATTGATGATGATGATAAGGGCAAAAGTACAAATATGAAGAAAAAAAGGCAAATGTAATTGGTCATTGTAGTGAGATAGAGTTCTTACCACTGCGGAATATTTGTAGCAAATGACATTTTTTTTATTTTCATAGAGAAAAAAAGTCATATTTTGAACTAGATAATCAGAGATTGATTTGATTATTTAAAAATAACATAATAATACTAACACATTACGAATGCATACCTACTTTGATAAACCTTGTAATGAGCACAAAAATAATTGTGGCCTTCCTATTTATTTATTCGTTTTTAATACCTTAACTTATCATTTAAAAAAACCATAACAAGTTTTTTCCTATACTTATAACTAAAGACCTTTTTATTTGTTTTGATGTTCTTTAGTGCTAAAAAATCCACTATTTGCGATGAACAATGTAATCAATGTTATCATATTTGTACTTATTTTCTTGACAATCTCCTCCATCGCAGTTGTACGTATTTACTTCTTTTTATTTGTTATCTCCAGCAGATCTATCATCATTTTTGTTTTGTAGATGAAAAAGGAGTACAAAATCCATTTTGATTATATTGACCCTACAGTCTTCTATGTGGATGACAGAGTGGTAAAATGTAATGCTTGGATAAGGCATTTCAACAGGTCCACAAAGACTATAAATTTTTACGCAGTCCACTTGATTCAGCTATCGAACGACTCTGCAGTAAACCTAAAATTTTTTTTAGAGTATGGGAACGAATACAAGTCCACAAATGTAAACTTTCAATTAAGTTTGAAACAGACTCTTCACTATAAGTATTTCGACATTAAAGGACTAGCCGACACTATAAATCCAGAATTTAAATGGCCTTTGGCTGTGAATGTTAGTATTACATTTATTTAGTATTTTTTTCCTCGATTTTTTTTCATTAGTTTGTTTTAGAATATTATTTTTTGGATTAGTACTTTTTTGATTAATATTTTTTTGATTAGTATTTTTTGGATTAGTATTTTTTGGATTAGTATTTTTTGGATTAGTATTTTTTGGATTAGTATTTTTTGGATTAGTGTTTTTTGGATTAATATTTTTTGGATCAGTATTTTTTGGATTAGTATTTTTGGATTTATATTTTTCACCGTACTATTTCAGTCCTTTATGAAAGTAAAATTATTTCAGGTGAATTACACGCTCATCGATTTTTACCCGGACGTTTCGAAAATTCCCTATTTACCCGAAAAGAAGTTCAAATTGGAGGTGAATTTTATAACGTTCAAGAAAATGTATGTTAATTTGACCCTCTTTGGTTCCGTGAACATGGAATATGTTAATTCTGTTGAATAAAAACCGTTTATAAATGGTAGGACGAAAATTAAAGTTTTTTGGCACTTTTCTTGTCAGATACCCTTTAAAAATGAAAAGAAAATAGCAGCAAAATTGAAGATGAAACAGATTTATAAATATCTGTTAACTATGTTGTTCTTAAATGCAAAAATTCTGAAAAAATAGTGCACACGTTTGCTTTGTTAGGTTATGTTGTCCACGTTGACTGTAATACGAGGACGAACTCGAGTCTACGTCAAACCAGTCTTGAAGATCTACATACTCATTAAATTTTATAATAAATCCTAAAATAATGTTTAAAATAGATTTGATCGAGTGATTTTTTTAACCTATCATTAAAGATTCATCAAAAAAAAATACTTACCACTTCTCGTTTCCACTATATTATAAATACAATCTCATTTTCTAATAACATTTATTATAAAGCAATTCTACTAATCAATATTAGTGTAGGAAAACGAAACATTTTATACGCAAATACATATAGAACTCTTTTTGTTTTTCAACATCTTCACCTTTTACACTAATACTCTTTTCGAATCTTTAAATTAGCTTATGTGACCCTCTATGGTTCTATGAAGATTGAAATATGTCAATTCTGCACAATAAATATCGCTTAAAAGTGGCACGGCGAACAATAAAGTACTTTTTGAGTATTTTCTTAATTGATATAGGTCCTAGACTTTGAAATAAAATGAAAACTATGGTCTTTGCTTAATCAAAAGATACACCTATTGGTTCGTTGGACTTATATGTGGTTGGATCCAAAAATGATATAACATTAATAATAACAAAACTACCGTAAATTTTGGGGAACCTTGCCTAGTTGCCAATAATTGATGCCTTCGCATTTATTCGTTTTTAATCACTGTTTTAACATATACTACAAAACATAATATGTGCTTGTACTGACATTATGTACACATTAATTATTATTATAAGTAATAATAATACCTTTTTTCTATAAGTATAAATAACAAACGTTTCATTTGTTCTAATGTTTTTTAGTACTAATAAATTGAACAACTACAATGTTCAATTTATTAAAACTTCTTTTTATCGTAGTTCTACTTGTCTTCTTGCCAATTTCCTCCAACGCAGTTATACGCATTTACTTGTTCTTATTCGTTACCTACAGCATATCTATGAGCATTTTTGTTTTCTAGATGAAAAAAGCGTATAAAATCCATTTTGATTATATTGATCCTTCACTCTCCTATGTGGACGAGAAGGTGGTGAAGACCGATACTTGGATAGGGCATTTTAACAGGTCCACAAAGACCCTAAATTTTTACGTACTTCATTTGATTCAACTCTCGGACGACTCTGCAGTAAACGTAAAAATTTTTTTAGAGTATGGGAACGAGTACAAGTCCACAAATTTAAACTTTCAAATGAGTTTGAAACAGACCCTTCGCTATAAGTATTTCGACATTCAAGGGATAGTGGACTCCATAAAGCCAGAATTGAAGTGGCCTGTGACTGTCAATGTTGGTATTACATTTTGTTTTTGAAGCGTTATTTTTTTGAGTAGTTTTTTGGATTAGTTTTTTGGATTAGTTTTTTGGATTAGTTTCTTGGATTCGTTTTTTGGATTAGTTTTTTGGATTCGTTTTTTGGATTCGTTTTTTGGATTAGTTTTTTGGGTTAGTTTTTTGGATTAGTTGTTTGGATTAGTTTTTTGGATTCGTTTTTTGGATTAGTTTTTTAGATTAGTTGTTTGGATTAGTTTTTTGGATTAGTTTTTTGGATAAGCATTTTTGATTAGTATTTTTTGGATTAGCATTTTTGACCATACCATTTCAGCCAATTATGAAAGTAAAATTATTTCAGGTGAATTACACGCTCATCGATTTTTACCCGGACGTGTCGAAAATTCCGTATTTACCCGAAAAGAAGTTCAAATTCCAGACGTACTTTATAACTTTCAAGAAAATTTATCTTAATGTGACCCTCTTTGGTTCCGTGAAGTTGGAATATGTTCGTTCTGTCAAATAAATATTGTTTATAACTGTTAGGGTGAAAATAAAATCTTTTGGTACGCGATTACATCTTCACGTTTCCATTTCATTATGTTATCTCTTCTATGCATTATTTATTATAATTTCATAAACTAATGCATATTTTCAAAAACCTTGCAACATGCAAAAACGTTGCTGTTTATTCACTTTTTAAAACCTAGCATCAATTTTTTTAACACACATTCAAATTGTAATGCTCACTACGTTCGATCAAATCGAGCTCTATCAAATGATTTGTTTGTAACTTAATTAAATTCCCATCAAAAGCAATGACATGTTCCCGTTTCTACTTTATTAAACCGTCTTGTTTGTGGCAACATTTATTAT
Source organism: Quadriops clusia (assembly GCA_033557875.1). Lineage (NCBI taxonomy): Eukaryota > Metazoa > Arthropoda > Insecta > Coleoptera > Hydrophilidae > Quadriops > Quadriops clusia. The sequence continues at coordinate 11,618 of JAWQRP010000968.1, forward strand.
TATCCACAGTTCTAACAAATTTAACTAATTGAAATGAAAAATGTTCTTTTTATCGTTTATATATTTGTTCTACTTGTCTTTTTCTCAATCTCTTATTGTGCACGTGTACGTTTTTACTAATATTTTCTGGGTATACACAGCAGATCTATGATCATTTCTGTGTTGTAGATGAAAAAAGTATACAAAGTGAATATGGATTATATTGATCCTAATCTCTTTTACGTGGACGATAACATAGCGAAGTCCAAAGTATGGACAAGGCATTTCAATAGAACCACGAAGACCTTAAATTTTTACGTAATCCATTTAGTCCCGCTCTCAGAAGACTCTACTGCACATTTTAATTTTTATTTAGAATATGGGAACGAGTACAAACTCACAAATTTGCACATTGAAGTAGGTGTGAAGCAGGGCCTACAATATAAGTATTTTGACCTTAAGGGATTAGCCAACTCCATAAAGCCTGAATTTAAGTGGCCTTTCAAAGTGAACGTTAGTATTTTTTTTATTATTAGTGTTTTTCTTTTCATTATTAGTATTTTTCTATTTTCATTATTAGTATTTTCCTATTTTCATTATTAGTATTTTCTTATTCATCATTGGTGTTTTTTTATTATTCTGAACAGAACAAAATAATTTCAGACGAATTACACACTCACCGATTATTCTCCTGATGTGTCGAAAATTCCTTATTTGCCCGAGAAAAGATTCAAAGCTGAAGCAGTTTTTTTTACATTTAAGAAAGTTTATATTAATGTTACCCTCTTTGGTTCTATTATAATGGAATTTGCTAACTCCTAACTGCGCAATAAACAAAAAGATGAAGAATCCATTGAAATAAAAACTATCTAAAATTGCACATATTATTGTTAAGTTTAAACCTGAAGAAGTTTACGAAATAAACGAAACCTACATACCCAAGAATAGAAATAATAATTACATATAAATATATGTTGATCTTCAGTTAAAAAAAATGAGTTTGTATTATTAAAACGCTGCCCTTTTCTAAATGCAAGACAATTTTTTTGCAAATAATATAAGAGCTGTTGAAAAATAATAAATAACATTTTAAAACTGAATAACCGCAGATTGATAAGATTATATAGCTCCAAAAAATGACATTACAAACTAATACAAATATAATGTGCCCACAAATAATGAATAGATTTCTAGTTTTTCATTTTTAATAATTCTATTCATTTATATCGAGTTTTATGAATCAGTTTGTTTGAAATTCAATAATTAAATATACATTAAAAACGATTTCCTCTTCCAGATTATATTTTATTATATCCTCTCAATTTTTAGTTCAATTTATTGTATGCCCATATTACGGAACAAATATTGTATCTACCTACATAAATAACGAAAATTAATGTTGTAACAAGTCACATAACTGTTTGCAATGAATAATTTCTACTGCCTTATTTCTATCGTATTTTTTCTAGTTATCCCACCAATATCTCTAAGCGCTCGTGTACGTATTTACAATCATTCAATAAATTATTTTAAGTGGATTTGAACATAATTTTCATTCGTAGATGAAAAAACTTCTCAGAGTGAATTTTGATTACATAGATCCTGCTCTCTGGTATTTCGACGAGAAGGTGGTAAAAGCTAAATTTTGGCTCAATTATTATAACAGGACCTTTAAAACGTTAAATTTCTATGTAATACACATAGTGCCAATTTCGGAAGACACCCTACTACATGGTAAAGTGTATTTTGAGTATGGAAATGAGTACAAGCTAACAAATTTAGATGTACAAATGCCTTTAAAGCAGGCCCTAAGTTTCAAATATTTTGATATAAATGGACTACTTGGCTCTGTAAAACCAGAAAGAAAGCCTTTCAAAGTGAACGTTAGTTATTTTGTTAAAATGATTTTCGACCATTGTCTAGTAAATTTATTATTTTAGGTGAATTACACACTGACGAATTTCTACCCTGACGTTTCGAAAATTCCGTATTTGCCTGAAAAGAGGGTAAAAGTGGAGGGTAATTTTGTCAGCTTTAACAAAATTTACATGAAGGGAACTATCTATGGTTCTTTGAATTGGGAATTTGTCAAAGTACCCTAATAAATTTCCATAAATAAATAAACTGGTATAGACCAATATCTGTTTGCCTTCCTGGAAGTAATGAATGGTCATATTTGTTTTATATAAAAGAAGAAATATAAATTACTAAGAACTAAGGCACTATTTATGTATTATTGTTTAACACAGACAATGTCATAATAATAATCTCAATAATAACAATCACGTATTTTTTCTGCAACATGAATTAAATATACATCAAAAACGAATACATCTCGTTTCCACTACATTATATTATCTCATTTTGTATAACAACATTTATTATAAAGCAATTCTAATAATAAGCACTGCCCCATAGAAAATCAATTATTCTGTTTGCACTAATGTTAGTCATTGCAAAAAACTCAAATACATATTTGCAATAAAAAATTTGCTCCGATTGATTTCCATTGCATTTATACCTACTTTTTTCACTCCGATCTGTCTTTTAATTTTTTCTGCAATTTTAAATGTAGTTTGTTCCATAGACGAATCAAATTTTGTAAATATTTAAGAAATGGAATAAAATTGTTTTGCATTTCTCTAGAGAATTTAGATTACATATGTAGATCGTATTGAACGTTACCAATAGCTTCCTATGTGATCACTTTTAATATCAATATGACATATCGTCCTGCGTCCATTGAAAACAAGAGGTTATATGCCTACAACAATTAAATATACATCAGAAACAACTAACTATCCAAACTTCAAAAGCTCAAGATAAGAATTGATCTCAGGCAAGGCCACCAATGATCGTCACCTCATCATTGACATCTCTAGGGCCTAAACGCAAACTGCATAAAAATAATTTTTTAGTCATAAAAATATTTCTTTAGTCATAAAAATATTTCTTTGGTCATAAATATATTTCTTTAGTCCTAAAAATATTTCTTTAGTGATAAAAATATTTTTTAGTCCTAAAAATATTTCTTTAGTCATAAAAATATTTCTTTAGTCAAAAAAATAATTTTTTTAATCGTAAAAATATTTCTTTAGTCATAAAAATAATTTTTTTAGTCATAAAAATATTTCTTTAGTCATAAAAATAATTTTAGACCAATTACACACTCACCGATTTTTACCCGAACGTGTCGACATTTCCGTATTTGCCCGAAAAGAAGTTCAAAGTGGAGGCAGCTTTTGCTACCCATTGTGTATAAACATTATTTGGATACAATGCCCTTTGTTTTCAACTCAAAAAATATTTTATTGGAAATATTTTATTTGCAATTATACAAATAAAGAAAAACTACTGTGATCATGCCAAAAATCGGTCTTGTCTAGGACACTTTATTCAAGATAAGCTAAAATGATCTATCGCCTTCGCTCACTTAAAATTAGTTATCTCAATTGATTTGTCGGCAAAAGTACTTAAAGCAAGGTTATTTATTGCATTATTTTATCAACAAATTAAATATACATCAAAAACAATTACGCCTTCTTGTTTCCGCTATATTTCATCATCTCATTATGTAATGACGTTTATTATAAAGCAGGGTACTACTAATAATTTATATTGCTTATTTCTGAAGCATTTTTTTCCTCCATTAAATTTTTTAATTAAATAATCTTTATCGAATAGTTTGTTTCAAGTTTAATTAAATACGCATCAAAAACGATTATATCTACCATTTCCGTGTTATTACGTTATCTCATTTGGGGTACCATTATAAAAGTATAGGTGGTACTAATAATAACTCTTCTGCAGTACTAACAAATTAAACTAATCGCAATGAATAGCTTTTTCCGTCTCATTACTATCGTATTTATTCTATTCTGGTTATCAATATCCTCAAAAGCACGTGTAGGTTTTTACCAGCATTTTCTTTGATTGATCAAATGCTGATCATTTCTATTTCTCTTTTATAGATGAAAAAAGTATACAAAATTCATATGGATTATATTGACCCAGCACTCTTCTACACTGACCAAAAGATAGTGAATTGCAAAGCTTGGCTAAGACATTTCAACAGGACAGTAAAGACCTTAAATTTTTACAGTATATATTTGATACAGCCTTCTGATGATTCCACGGTACATATCAGAATTTTTTGGGAATATGGGAACGAGTACAAGCTCACCAATATTAACTTCAATTTGAATATGAGAGAGTCACAATATTATAAATTTTTCGATCTTAACGGAGCATCCAGCTTCATAAAGCCAGAATTATCTTGGCCTTTGAAATTGAACGTTAGTACTTTTGATTGTTACATTACTAGTACCACATAGGTGCTACCATTTTGCAGGTAATTGTAAAAAGAATTAATTTCAGACGAATTATACACTCATCGATTTCTACCCGGACGTGTCGAAAATTCCGTATTTGCCCGAAAAGAAGTTCAGAGCGGAGATAAATTTTAAAACGTTTAAGAAAGTTTATATTAATGCAACCCTCTTTGGTTCCATAAAGTTGGACTTTGTTTCTGTCAAGTAAACATTGTAAACAAGGAAAAATATGCAGTTATGGCCACCCTTAAGCCCCTTCTCTTCTAAATATATGAAAATATCTCAAAAATCAGCAGTCACAACAAAATTTTTCCAAAACCAAAACGGTTTTTTTTATAAACAAATTACTACACCTTGTTGCGACCTCCTCAACCAATAAAGTAAACTACAAGCAAGGTTATCGCATTATTTATCAACAAATTAAATAAACATCAAAAACGGTGACGTTTATTATAAAGCAATATTATAATTATGTATTTTGCCCTATATAAAAACAAATATGTCATTTACGTTGCTTCAAATGCCATCAATTTGGACATACTTATATTACTAAAATAACAAACTTTTGTAAACTAGTTAATGTATATCATAATATCTAATTTCAATTTGTATAAGTTAGATTTCAACCCTTCATTATAAAATATGTTTTGTTATTCATGCTAATGACCTTGTAGTCGATGCTAATAATAATAAATAATAATAAATATGTCATTCAGCCTGGTGTTCTTCAATATTAACAAATTAACTAACTAAATACAATGAACATTTTCCTCGTCCTTTTTTTCTATCGTATTTGTCCGTAAATTTCAAATATTTTGATGTGCAAGGTCTATTTCGTGCTGTAAAGCCAGAAATGACATGGTCTTTCCAAATGAACGTTCTCAGAGAATGTCTACTAACTTTATTATTTCAGGTGAATTACACACTCGTAGATTTTTATCCAGATATCTCAAAAATTCCGTATTTACCTGAAAAGAAGTTCAAAGCAGAGATAGTTTTTGTTAGCCATAACAAAGTTTATGTGAATGGTACACTGCATGGTTCTATAGCATGGGAATTTATCGAAGTACCCTAATGCACTCTTTTAAACTTCTAAGTGTAGATATTAGAGAAAATTATTTATAGATTAATAATGATTTCTGTGGTTTAAACTTTGTTTTGTGTTCTAAGATTGTTGATTCATCATTGATGACAAATCAGACATAAAACTGGAAAATGGAAAATATTTAGTTATATAATCAAAAGTACAATCTCTATCTGCCTTTATAACTATTAATTCATTTTTGTTCATCAATTAAGTACCTATTTAGTTGTTTCTATTTAAATTTCTTCTTTATTTGGATGTCCATGTATTGTTATATTCAGTTCTATAGATAATTTTATCAATTCTGTTATTTTTTCCTATTTACTTTTATGGTCAATTGAATACATAAATTCTTTATTTAATAGGTCTATTTCTTGTTCTGTACAGCTAGTATCATAAAGAAACAATATCTATTAAATTTGCATATTTTCTTGTTAAGTTTTTACTTTCTCGTATAAGTATGTCTACAAGTACGTATTGTGATCATGCAAAAAAATCGATCTTGAGATTTTGATTAATATTTACATTTTGAATGTCCCTGATCCATTTTGAACGTTTTCACCATGATGTCCTCATGTGAACAATACGATAACTCAAAGGCGACTTAAGCTAGAACAATGACAGTTGGCACATAGCCATTTTAGGTAAAAAGTAAATTCTGATCAACTCTTGAGTTTATCTCAATAATTAAAAGTGTTAGTTTACGTGAAGTCAAAATGGTACTCATATAAGACGAGTGAGAGAATGTTGGCTAAAATAATTAAAGCAACTTTGATGCATTATTTCATGAACAATAAATTATTACACATTGCTATCACCTCTTCAACCAACAAACCAAAATACAAGCAAGGTTTTTATATTATTTTATCAAAATATCAAAACAAATTAAATATACATAAAAAGTGATGACGTCTCCGGGTTTCCGGTATTTTTCACTATCTCGTTTTGAATTAACGTTTATTTTAAAGCAATATTCATAATTTGATTGTTCTGTATAGAAAAAAAACAAATAATACTTCTTCCAGCCTGATGTACATACTTCAGTGCTAACAAATTAAATATTTAAATTGAAATTGAAAAATTGAAATTGAAATATAATGAACAGTTTCTTCATCCTTTTTTCTATCGTATCTGTTCTTTTAATCATGCCAATTTCTGTTTATGATAATAGTACTCGGCATGGTTCTACAGTATGGGAATTTTTCGAAGAATCCCAATAAACTGCATCTACTCAGTTTGTATAGATAAATAATATAGGTAGATCTATGATATATATTTGGTTGGTACTCTGGAAGTAGTTAATGGTCATAACTTTTATCGATGCAAAATGACTAGTCCTCTTCTGTTTATTAACTTTTAATATGCGTGTTTAATTTTGAAATGTATACTGTTTAATGGATGTTATAATTGTATGATTTTTATCTAATTTGTTGCGAGCTTACTAATTAAATATTCATCAAAAGAGATTACATCTTCTTGTTTCCTATTTAGGTATTCATTTTGTAGCAACTTTAACATCATATCACTTAGAAAGTACCTCTTACTTAAAAAACAAACGTTTTATGAACAAATATTCTTCAGTGCTAATACTTAGGTGAAACAATTATGTAACTGCTCACTAATTGAACTACTAATTGCAATGAAAAATTTCCATCATCTTTTTTCTACCATATTTATACTCTTCTTCTTTTTGGCAATCTCCTCAGAGGCACGTGTACGTTTTTGTTAGTATTTTTTACGTTTTATACAGTTATATGTTACCTTTAGTTATGTACAGTAGATATCCCAAAAAATTCTGTTTTGTAGATGAGAAACGTGTTCAAACTGTATTTGGGCTATATTGATCCTGCACTCTTCTACACAGATGACAAGGTGGTAAAGTGCAAAGCTTGGGTAAATCATTTCAACAGATCCACAAAGGCCTTTAATTTCTACGCAATCCACTTGATTAGGCTCTCGGAAGACACCACGATAAATATCAAAGTTTTTTTGGAATATGGGAATGAGTACAAGTCCACAAATGTAAATTTTCAATTCATTACGAAACAGATCCTAGATTTCAAGTATTTTGACGTGAAACGATTAGTGGATTCTATAAAACCAGAAGTAGAGTGGCCATTGAGAGTGAATGTTAGTATTTTTGGATTTACATTATTAATTACGTTTACAACATAATTTCTAACTAAATTTTCAGAAAATCATAAATATAAAATAATTTTAGACGAACTACACACTCACGGATTTTTACCCTGACGTGTCGAAATTTCCGTATTTGCCCGAAAAGAAATTCAAAGTGGAGGCAACTTTCGTAACTTTTAAAAAAGTTTACCTTAATGGAACTATATATGGTTCTGTGAAGTTGGAATATGTTGATTCTGATACATAAGATCGTTTACAAACGTTACGTTAAATAAAATTATGAGATCCTTGGATTGTTTGTGTTTATTTTTGCTTGATCGCTTAAACAATCATCAGGCCAAATAAAGATCGTAAATATTTGTATACGCGTTGTAGGGGTAATTGGCATTAATGAAAGTAAAATGTATAAATAATTCTTTTTTTATTAATATAAAAAATAAAGACTTAATTTTGCCTGATTATCATAGTGTAGTAATTAACGGTCTCAGTAAATTTACTATAGGGAGATGACTGTTTTGGATGCAACCATATAATTTTGTTTTGGTTACAACTATTTGCAAATAATCATAAAGAAAAAATCGTTTTCTAAAATTGTGTTGATCTTTCTCAACCTATTAATTAATTAAAATGGAAAATAATAATAATTAATTATTTGTATACTTTTAGCCGCAACTGAAACAATAGCATAATGATAATATCGCAACTAATGCAAATTTTAATCAGAATACAATATGTACAAAAATAATTATCTATTCCGCTTCGGTTTATGAATTTCTAGTATCAGAATGTAATTAATTTTTAAACATACATATACATATTGTATGAGTTGCGTCAAATTTGTTATTTACCAGAAAAGAAGTTCAGAGCGGAAGCCACTTTTGTACCTTTAAAAAAGTTTATATTAATGCAACCTATATGGCTCTATAAAGTTGGAATATGTTGATTCTGCCGAATAAAGATAGTTAATAAATATTTTTTCAGGATTGCAATATTATGAGATATTTGAGGAACCAAATTATTAAACACGATCTACATTATCTGTTTTCACTTTTTCGACAAATTTTCAATATTCATCCTGCTTCATTCAAGTTTTTCTTCTCCTACTATTTTCTATTGGCGCAAAACATTAAGTAGATTTTAATGGAATCAATTTATGCAGAATTATCGAAGAATAAAAATCTGTTGTTATGTGGAAAAAATGCAACTCATGCTTAATGGGTTTTCGCTTTTATAAACAATGAGCAACATTAGGTATTAAGTAGATAAATTATTTTTTGGTTTAATTTACGTAGAAATTAAAAAAGTTGCGTTGATTTTCACCCAATTCGAAAATATGTACCTATTAATTATTAAACTACATAATAAAGATTGTATGTCGAAGAAAAAATACTTTATTTCGTAATGTATTGATTTTTCTTACTATATGCGTATCCACTATAAATCAAACGAAGAACAGTGGAAAATGGAAAATATTTATTTATATATTTTTATCCGCAGATTGTCTAGCACAAACAATAAAAATAATTATTCTGTTCCTATTGATCAATTATAATAGCTCTATTCAATTCTGAAACAAATATATATCATTTAAGCTACATTAAATTTGTTTGGAACTCACTACTTAAATACTCGTATGCATCAAAAACGATTAAATCTCCCAGTTTCCTCTTTATTATATGGTCTCATTTTGTAGTAACATTTGTTATAAAGCTAATGATACTAACTGAGACTTTTAACAAAAATTTTATTAGTAGCAATGAACAATTTCCTTCACCGTCTTGCTTTTCTACATATACTATTCTTCGTATCAATCTCCTCAGGTACAAATGTACGTTTTTACTAGTATTTTATTACATGTATGTGGTTTTATGTACAGCATATCCATAGATCATAGATCATTACGTATTCTAGGTGAAAAAAATATACAAAGTTCATATGGATTATGTTGATCCTACACTATTCTACGTGGACCCTCAGGTGGCAAATTGCAAAATTTGGACAAGACATTTCAACAGGTCCACGAAGACCTTAAATTTTTACACAGTCTACTTAATTCAGCTCTCGGAAGACTCTACTACAAAACTCAAATTATTTTGGGAGTATGGGAACGAATTCAAGCTCACAAATATCAACTTTGAATTGGGTTTGAAACAAAGCCTAAATTTTAATTATTTCGACATGAAAGGACTGGCCGACGCCATAAAGCCAGAAATGAAGTGGCCTTTCAAAGTAAACGTTAGTAGTTTTTGAATTACTTTATTAGTATTTTCCACCGAATGATTATAAACAGATTATAAAAACACAATTATTGCAGACGAACTACACACTCACCGATTTTTCTCCGGACGTATCGAAAATTCCGTATTTACCAGAAAAAAGATTCAAATTGGAGGTGGCTTTTGTAACGTTTAAGAAAGTTTACATTAATGCCACCCTCTATGGTTCCGTTAAGATGGAATTTGCGGTCTCTTTATAATAAACGAAGCTTATAAATATTTAATGCAATACAAAATAATCATTGTCTAGAAAGAGTTGCGAGCGCTGGCGGACGGTTAACTCTGTCCTTCCAAATACTTTCTCTCTCTGCGCAGGCTGCATCGACGTCTCCCAGAAAGATTTGGTCGAGGAGTACTATGTATATTTTTGAAGAATAGGAAGCAACCAATATATATATATAATAGATTCAAACGATTTTAAAAACATTAAACGTTAAATAAATAGAATTAATAATTGTTTTTGGTTTCTGTTAGTGATGGCTCCGAGTGCCAATATTATTCAATTTACAAAAACCTGGCTTTATTATAAAACTAAACTCAAAATTATGGACGCATAAACATCTTGCCGAGTGCACATACATAAATACATTCTACGATATACTCGTGTACATCACGTAATCTTACTGTATACACAGAATAATCTT
>JAWQRP010000969.1:0-22066 GCA_033557875.1 Quadriops clusia
ATTCGCTAAAATAAACGATTAGAGCAAAACAATAATTTATTTCGTTGCTTTTTCATTTTTTGATGCAAGTAGTTAAATTCTCCTTTACAAAACTCATTGATATTCTTTAAAATGCGATTTTTTCATAATGGCGCAACCATCGATACACACTCACCATAGAAATCATATTCCTTAAAATGGGAAAATTACCGACGGTAATTATGTTTGTTGATAACACACATTTCAAATGAAGGAATAACCAGCAGACCGTCATTAATCGGCTCTACGAGCAAGGTTATTATTATGTACTGCTTATACAACAAATACTGGCAAGTAAGGATTTAAAAAAAAAAACATTAATTTAGGCCTTCTTCTTCTTCTTCGTGAGATTTTGCCGTCAAAGATGTTCTTTGTGCGTGTGATGTATCAAAGAATACGGCTTCAGAGTTAGTTGCAGATTTAGTCTAGTCGCGACGTAATTCATCCCCTTTTGCTGCAAATTGCGCCCTCTCGGGTTCCGTTTGATACACGCAGCTGAATCAAAGATAATTTTAAATAAGCGGGCCTCTGAAAGGATCTTCCCGAGTGGAAGGCCTGCGAGGACTCTGCCCTTGTCACAAAGGACGAAGGAAGTTAGATTAAAAAAAATATCCGAAACAAATTCTTTCGCCATTTCCCTCAAGATTTTCGATTCGTTTTAGCTTCTTCTACGCTCAAGTATGCACGGCTCTAACGTAATCTTCGCTTTTCATGCGAAATAATAAATTCGTCGGAGAGGAGATAATGCCCCGAGGATCGGCGGGTTTAGGCTTAAATTAAACTAAACACGGTGTTAACTAAATAAATTAATATGAAGTTGGTGCACATTTTCGCCGCTTCATTCCTGAGTCCCGCATTAATTTATTACGTCGCCTCTGCATCACCCCTGGAGAGTATCCCCTTAAATTAACATTAATTATACAGCCTGCATTATTCGAAACACCTTATTATTTTATTCTCCACATCCTAGAAGGTATTCCTACACATTCCATTCGGTTAATTAGCACGGCGAATGTAATAAGCGTAATTAACGCTGATGGTAGCTAGTTTGATTTATGTGTTCGTTTATGTATACTATACGGGTGCTGAGGGTGTTTGCGAATTCATCCCCTTGATCTACTTGAAGTATATGTTTGCGAAATGAAGCTCGTGAAATGAAATTTGCGAATGAAGTTTACGAATGAAGTTCACGAATAAAGTTCGCGAATGAAGTTCACAAATAAAGTTCGCGAATGAAATTCGCAAAATGAAGTTCGCAAAATAAAGTTCGGGAAATGAAGTCGAAAATCGTCCATTGGTCAACGTTAAAACGTTAACAAAGAATCCGTTCATGAAGCGTTAAAAAGTCGGAAAACATAGGGCGCGGTTATGAAAATTAATAGCTTCCATTACGCACCCTTTGATGTTTCCCGGAAAATTCCTGTTTGATTTAATGGGTGCATCAGTTTTATCGCGGCGTTATTTAATCATAGGTACATTAAATTGTCCTTAGCTTCGAGTAAGAATTTCTCCAAAAGCTTCCTTAGCAGAGCTTTCATTCTAACTCCTTTGGCTTTTCCTTTTCCTTCGGCTTCGTTTACCTTTTCCCAGAAATTTGCGATTTATCTCCCTCAGATTCCATCCCTCTTGAAACAACAAAATATATTTTCCGAAATAGATTGCGCCTCGGAAAGAATAACAGGATTTAATTCGACTCGGGTTGATTCAAATTAAGCGAGATTATATCGGGAAACCGCATTGGGGGCCCTTTTACGAGGAGATAATTAAATCGTCGCGAATTATGTTAATTTCTCTTTCAGGGTTCATTCGGGGATTTACTCCCCGAAGTCTAACAATCCCAACTTAACTACGCATTCCTGCGATGTCCTTGTAATAGGAAAAATTCTAAAAATACGCGCGCCGCTGAATTACAATTACGACTTTCCTTAGTGCTCAATAAATTTTAATTGTTGTAATTCCCCCTTTGTTATTAAAAGTCTCTAAGGGTTGTAAAGAGGGCCTTTTATTATTATTTTATTATTTCCTAGCTTTATGAAGAGGCGGCCTTTTCCTTGGGTATTGGAAGAATCGATTGGGTCAAAGAGACGTTCTTATAACGTTGCATAATTAAAAAATACAATTAAAAAGTACTATTAAAAAGTACGATTAAAAAGTACTATTAAAAAGTACTATTAAAAAGTACTATTAAAAAGTACTATTAAAACGTACTATTAAAAAGTACGATTAAACGGTACAATTAAAAAGTGCAATTAAAATGTACAAATTAAAAAGTACAATTAAAACGAACACAATCAAAATGAACACATTCAAAATGAACACAATTAAAAAGTAGTTTTTATTGAGAAGGTTGACAATAAATCAAGTTGTGCATTCTTGCACTGGAAACGTTTACGTGTCCAGAATTATTAATTTTTTGTCCCGAAAATGAAGGAAATTGGGACTAAAACGTAATGTAAGTACAAGGGTGTAAGGCAACGCGCCAAAAATTGATATTCAGTTAAGCGCAAGGACATAATTTACATCTCCAGGACGAGGAAAAAGGTGAAAAGCGGACATTCGCTGGACGTAGCTATTTCTCGCGTAATATCTCTCTTATATTTTATCATATATTTTGTCATATATTTTATCATATATTTTGTCATATATTTTGTCACATATTTTGATATTTTGTCACATATTTTGTTAAATATTTTTTCACCGTTCGTTTTTCATAACCTCAACTCGAGCGAGTTGAGCTGTTTATTATAAAGCTGTTTATTAATTTTTATAACTATGTATATGTAGGTTACTTTAATTTTCAAAAACTAAAAACTTAAAATATAAGTTCAATATATAATAATAATTGTTATTATTATTAGGAATATTAAAAGTTTTATTATACATTATTATTATTATTAAACACTATAGTTATTATTATAGGTTATTATTATAAATTAATATATAATTATAATAATAATGTATAATAAAACTTTTAATATTCCTAATAATAATACTGATGAATGCATAATAATAATAATAATGTATAGTAAAAGTTTTAATATTCCTAATAATAATAAATTATGAATACGTCCGTCTTGCTCGCTTCGCTCGCAAGCGCTCGCTCCTTCGGCGCTCGCTTTAATCATCTCAACTGGAGTAAATTAAATTGTTTATTAATGTTTTTTAATTTTTTGTACAAATATTTTTAAACATTTCAACTACACACTTTAAAATCCAAAAATTATAAACGTGAAAATAACATTATATATTATTATAATTATATATTAATGTATAATTATAATAATAAAAATGTATAATAATAATAATGTATTATAATAATATATACTAAAACTTTTATTATTCCTAATAATAGTAATTATGAAAACGTCCGTCTTGCTCGCTTCGCTCGAAAGCGCTCGCGCCTTCGGCGCTCGCTTTAGTAATCTCAACTGAAGTAAATTAAATTGTTTATTAACGTTTTTTAATTTTTTGTACAAATATTTTTAAACATTTCAACTACACACTTTAAAATCCTAAAATTATAAACGTGAAAATAACATTATATATTATTATAATTATATATTAATGTATAATTATAATAATAATAATGTATAATAATAATAATGTATTATAATAATATATACTAAAACTTTTATTATTCCTAATAATAGTAATTATGAAAACGTCCGTCTTGCTCGCTTCGCTCGCAAGCGCTCGCGCCTTCGGCGCTCGCTTTAATAATCTCAACTGAAGTAAATTAAATTGTTTATTAATGTTTTTTAATTTTTTGTACAAATATTTTTAAACATTTCAACTACACACTTTAAAATCCTAAAATTATAAATGTGAAAATAATATTATATATTATTATAATTATATATTAACGTATAATAATAATAATAATAATACATAATAATAATAATCTATAACAATAATAACCATGTATAATAATAATAATGTATTATGATAATATATAAAAAAAACTTTTAATATTCCTCATAATAGTAATTATGAAAACGTCCGTCTTGCTCGCTTCGTTCGCAAGCGCTCGCGCCTTCGGCGCTCGCTTTAATAATCTCCACTGGAGTGATTTAAATCGTTTAAAAATGTTTATTAGTTTTTTATGCAAATATTTAAAATATTTCAGCTATACACTTTCAGTTCCTAAAATTACAAACGTGAAAATAAAATTATATGTTATTATAATTATATATTGTTGTAAAATAATAATAATAATAATAATAATGTTTAATAATGATAATAATGCATAATAATACATAATAATAATAATGATAATGTTTAATAATGATAATAATGTATAATAATACACAATAATAATAATGCATAATAATAATAATAATGTATAATAAGGCATATTATTCATAAAATATAGCCTTTTGCTGCATAATATTTATTTTAATTAATGAAAGCAACTTCAAATATATTCATAAAAAAGTCCAAGTTCTTAGAACATTGAATTATTAGGAACATTAAAAGTTTTATTGTATTATTATTATTATACATTAATATATAATTATAATATCACATCATTTTAATTTCACGTTTGTAATTTTAGGAGTTGAAAGCTCGTAGTTGAAATATTTATTTGTATAAAAAATTAATAAACATTTTTAAACAGTTTAAATCACTCCAGTTGAGATTATTAAAGCGAGCGCCGCAGGCGCTCGCCCTTGCGAGCGAAGCGAGCAAGGCGGATGATTTCATAATTTATTATTATTAGGAATATTAAAACTTTTATTATTATGTCTATTATTATTATTATACATTATTGCTATAATAATAATAATTATTATTATTGTTATAATAATAATAATTATTATTATTATTATTATACATTCATATATAATTATAATAATGTACAATTTTCTTTATGGGTTAAATTAAATACTGATCCTTGTGTTGAATATTTATTTTTCACATGAAAAATAAATATTCGACACAAGGATCCCTATTTAATTTAACCTGTAGAGATTAAATCTATCCTTGTTGGGTCATATATTAAAACAAAAAAAATATAATTTTATTTTCACGTTTGTATTGTTAGGAATTGAAAACTCGTAGTTGAAATATTTATTTGTATAAAAAATTAATAAATGTTTTTAAACAATTTAAATCACTCCAGTTGAGATTATTAAAGCGAGCGAAGCGAGCAAGACGGACGTTTTCATAATTTATTATTATTAGGAATATTAAAACTTTTACTAAACATTATTGGTATTAGTATGCATTCATAATAATTATTATTAGGAATATTCAAACTTTTTTTATACATTATTATTATTATTTTACATTATTGCTATTATTATTATACATTAATATATAATTATAATAATAAATAATTTTCTCAAAAGATTAAATTTAATACTGATTCTTGTGTTCAATATTTATTTATCACGTAACAAATAAATATTCAACACATGGATCCCTATTTAATTTAACCTTGAGAGATTAACCCCCAGTATTACAAACGACAGTTATCCTTTAGCTAAGTTAGCGAACCAATCACCTTTCACTATTTTAAAAATATCTAATAGTTAATTGGTTCGCTAACTTGGCTAAAGGATAACTGTCGTTTGTAATACTGGGGGTAAATCTATCTTTGTTGGGTCGAATATAAAAAAAAATATAATTTAATTATTATGTCTATTATTATGATTATTCTTCTAATAATTATTATAAATTATTTTTATTATTTATATTAAATTATTATTTATATTCAATTATTATTTGTATTAAATCTTCATAAAAATTTAACTGTTCTAAACAACTTAACTCGACGATTTAAAAAGTATACTCTACTTATAAGTCCTCGTATACAGTAAAGATAAGGACAAAAAAAAACTTAAGCACAACTGTAAACGAAGTAAATGCGAAAGGCTTTATACGTATAAGCGAAGATATACGATTTAGCTGAAGAGACTTTCCTCTTAAAAATTTAGGGCTTTATATTTTCGACAGCTGTTTCCCGTTTAAGAGGGATGAGATTACGCCACCGCTCGGGACGCATCGCTCGCAAATACACTCGAATTCGAATTAAATTCCTTTTTCTTCCTTCGGGCTTTCTTTGGGTGCTAAAGGAGTTTAGGTTAAAGCTGCAAAGCAAATTATAATGGGACGTTTCTTAGCGCCGGAAAACTGTAGATAACGCCCGATTTAGGGGGATCGATTTAAAATAATGCTCTCCACGCTTTTATTACTACTTTCTTCTTATTTCTACTGATGACACCGACTCCTTTTCAATTTTTTTATAGATAGAAATTTGTTTTATTTAGGAAACTGTAAGTTCGTCATAATTATAAGTATGTCATAATTGTAAGTACGCCATAATTATAAGAAGGTTTTTTTTTGTTATGCGTGCGCTTAGGATATACATTAGTGTTTCATTTAAATTGTTCTTTTCTGTACATTATATACTGTAGAAAATTTAGGGCAGCGCAGCATCGAGGCGAGGCGCATTTTCAATTTGATGGAACGTCGATATAACAACGAGCCATTTAACCGGCAATTATGCAAATACAAGAGCTACACGGTGATCCGACGGCGACGCTGTTTCGTTTGGACATTTAAAACACGATTCGAACGATGTGAATTGAAACGTCTGCTCTGCTCGGTTATCAAATCTCTTCGCGCTCGCTAGCTGGAAATTGCAATGGGAAATTCCATGTTATTTCAGGATTTTTAACAGTTCGCCATTGTATCGCTATATTATTCATACCCGCAATATTAACATCGTTGCAGCAATAACAAGCAACAATAGGAAATATGCGGCATCGGTAGAACAGGATTTCTACTAGAAAAGAATTTCTACGTGCACATTGTTGGGGTTTTGGTAAATAGGAAATGGTCGGGTTCCCACGCGCATTGCATCGCTCCTTTGGCGATGATAATAATAATGGCGGAGGTAATAATATCAGCATAGCGAGCGGTTGCATTGTCACGTCCCTTTGGATACAATCGCCAGAGGAGATGCGTTTACTACCTGTTTCGGGGCAAAGCCTACTTCGCGCGGATTCTCAAAACACCCCCTTTGGATGTGTACAGACGCCCTGGCTTTTATTGTAAGCCGACCTGACTTTTTATAGCTCGGCTACCTGCTGCATAATGCGGGTACAACAAAAAACACCGAGAGAATGGGTAATAATCTGCTGAGGAATGTCTTTATACATGCTTGGTATTGTGTAGGTACAAGATTTTTTTATATTATGTTTTATTTTATTAGTTACTAGTAAGAAAGAGAGATAGAAAGAGAGAGATAAAGAGAGAGATATATATATAAAGAGAGAGAGTAGAGGTTTAGGAGAAAACGATGAAGGAGGAAATTTGTCCTTTGATACGGCGCCGCGATATTGGGAGAGGGAAAATGAAGTTAGGGAATGATAACGCTCCTAAATATTAAAATTCAATCAAATAACTTGCGCGACCGACTCGCTTTTCGACGGTTTCCAATTCGGCGAAAATTGTTTTTCGAAAGAAATAAGATTTTATGTCCCATTTTACAACATATCTTGCGCTCAGGAATAAAAGCCAGCACTGTCACCCCCTTTATCTATCTGAATATTTCAAAATTTCTAAATCTGAAATTTCCTACCGATAAAACAATTTCATCATAATGTACAGTCAGCCCGATGTGGATTCATGCCTGATATGGATTCATGCCCGATATGGATTCATGCCCGATGTGGATTCATTTCCGATTACAAATTCCATTAGGACCTTAAGTCAAGAAATTGGACGAATAAGACATTGAAAACGGACGTGGGAAACATACGAAACCCTCCAGGGGGATCCGTAATAATCATGGTCCAGGCCTTCTTTGATATAAATGAACGAGTCTGGAGGAATGTTCATCGCGGGTGCCTTGGCATAAGGGATGAAACCACCCCAGAATACTCGATAACAGACGGATAGCCAACAGGTGTTCCCTCTGTTTATCAGGGCACAGACATATGTGCTGCGAGGGGATGGATACTAATGCAACGCTCCCTCGGATTTCCTCAAGGCAACAAGTGCCTTTTCTGCCTCCCTCGCCCGCCAGGGGGCGCAACTTTATTAGACCGAGTTTTCTAATTTCCCTCAGGCATATTTCCTCAGACATTCTACTTTTAATATTGGAGGATAAGCTAAGTCAAAAACGGGCATTCAAAACACTACAAAAACTACCCCTGTGTATAAACTGTGTGACACAGTTATAAACTGTGTGACACAGTTATGACCCGTGTGAAACAGTTACGAACTCTGTGAAATAACTAGAACCTCTGTGATAGCATAGGAGCCTCTCGGAGGCAATCATGAGCACATAAACATCGCCAGTGGTCGAATTACAAAACAAACAGTTCTTTGATCGATTCCCGTGTTTTTGTTTGCGCCCAGCGCTCGAAATTGACCAATTTATCACCCCGTCCATCTGTGCCAGCAACAAAAATGTTTTCATGCCGAAGAGCCGTAATAACTCACCTGCCCCATGCAAAACGAGCCAATTTATGTAGTTGTATCGCTCATTAGCGTTGTATTAAATTGAATAATTGGCAGCGGAGGCCCTTGTTTGCTTTCGGGCTCGAATTTCCCAAAAACAACGTTTTGTTATTATTGTACGAGAAATTTTACGGGAATTTTAATTTTATTGAAAATTTACTTTTTATTGAAAATTATTTCAATATCAAAACTATATCGATTAGTTTATTACAGAAATGTTTCTCTAATTCTCCAAAAACCCCAGTAGTCGTCAGGATTCACGCAAGCCGGAGCGACAAATTACGCAGAAACTGCGTTAAAATTAGCACCGAGCCCAGCCTTGTTAATTTATGTAATTGCGCTTAACTCCCTAGGTAATGAAAGCGGCAATTTTTTACCCCTTTGTCCCGTTGAACTCTAATAAACTCTTGGAAATTAGATTCTACAGTTGTGATATGAATATTACTTATGCATAAGTAGCTCTCAGCGTTACGAAGTCCTTACAAGTATGAATTAGGTTAGGTCCAGAATCCCCGAATTACCACTACTATTTTCAACATAATTTATATGTAATAGATAGGTCCTATAACTAATACTAATAAAGCTGTGTCCAGAAACCCCGCATTATCTCTACTATTTTCAACATAATTTATATGTAATAGATAAATCCTATAACTAATACTAATAAAGCTGTGTCCAGGAAGCACGCATTACTACTACTATTTTCAACACAAATTTATTGTTACATTGTTACGATGCTTTTTGTCGTTGATATATTATTAATATTAATTATTATTCTCATTATTATTATTCTTATTATTAAATTATGTATTATTAGTTCAGTATGTTTACTGTTTCAATGTTAGTTTTACATTAAACTTGCGATAGATCGCCCAAGCGGAAAACACGTTGCCTACTTCTAGCGCAGAGGCGAACAAATCTAATTAAAAAAGCCATCCTGTAATAGAATGATCAGAGCTCGTCCCGCAGTGCCAATATACCACATTACGAATTCCATTAAGTCTAAAAATCCATATTATTTTCAGGGATCGATATTAGACCCGTTTCGCCTCACAATGCCTTTAATCTCACGTCGCGCATCTCTCCGAATCGTCCTTTAATCCTAGCTAAAGGACTCGTTGCATAACTCGCTCTATATCACAGGAGAAGACTGTTTTAGAAGAAGTTTGTCTCAGGAAAAGTCTTTCTCAGAAGAAGTCTATCTTAGAAGTCTGTCTTAGAAGTCTGTTTTGGAAGTCTATCTTAGAAGTCTGCCTTGGAAGTCTATCTTAAAAGTCTATCTTAGAAGTCTATCTTAGAAGTCTATCTTAGAAGTCTATCTTAGAAGACTATCTTAGAAGACTATCTTAGAAGTCTATCTCAGAAGAGTTTGTGAGAACTTTTCAAAACTACCAAGACATTCTAATGTCTCCCCCAGATAATCGGCAATCCTGTGACAAACAGTTTTCATTAAAATGGTAACCAGAAGGCTCTCGTGAGAAAATTTTTCAAAATGTTGGCATGTGTCTGCCAGCCCACGGACACTGGGATCTTTAGGAAGTCCCCGATTCCTTTAGGGGCGCCCCCTTTGAAATTTAACACTTTGGGCCCCAAACCAGGGAGGATATTGAGGATCCCAGTCATCACCAGCGAGCCTATTGGTCAGGAGAGTTTGTCTTTTGAGTTAAGCGAAGAATGCTCTGGGAGCTCGGAAAGTGTTAACCTTCTGGATATGAAGATCTGTGAACCAAACGAGAGGACCAAAGGACGTAGGAGGAGGACCAAAGGACCAAGACATAAGATCGAAGAACATGTAGATAAGATCGGAGAACATGTAGATAAGTTCGGGGAACATGTAGATAAGTTCGGGGAACATGTAGATAAGATCGAAGAACGTGTAGATAAGAACGAAGAACATGTAGATAAGATCGGAGAACCTGTAAATGAGCGGAAGACAAACAACGACAAGAAATTTGGAAACGATTTAAAGCCCAGAAACGAATTGAAACTCAAAAACGAATTGAAATCTAAAAACAAATTAAAACATACAAACGAATTGACATCTAAAAACAAGATGAAGCCTACAAACGAATTAAAGAATGATTGGAACTACGAAAACGATCTAAAATACAAAACCGATATCAAACACAAAAACGACCTAAAATACAAAAATGATCTAAAATGCAAAAACGGCCTAAAATACAAAGACGACACAAAATACAAAGACGACACAAAATACAAATACGACACAAAATACAAAGACGACACAAAATACAAAAACGACACAAAATACAAAGACGACTCAAAATACAAAGACGACACAAAATACAAAGATGACACAAAAGTCAAAGACGACACAAAATACAAAGACGACACAAAATACAAAGACGACACAAAATACAAAAACGGCCTAAAATGTAAAAACAAAAACGATTTAAAATCCAATGTCAACGACGATAGGAGACTTGTAATTTCGAAAGAATTAGTGTCCAAATATCCTGTAAATAATGAAAATAATGTCAAGAAGAGTGAAGGACAGTTTTCTACTAGTGAAACAAAAACTAAAAACTCTAATTTTTCAAAAATTAGTCCTTGTGATAAAACCGGGGAACAAAAAGCAATCACTACTGGGACGAGGGAGCAGAAAGCCTACGAAGGGTTAGAGAAGGTAAGTTAGTAGATGTTAAAAAAAATAATTAACTTGAATAAAAAATTTGTGAATTTTTGAACTTAAATTGAGGACAAAATTTTCAACTTAAATCGAGAACGAAATTTTCAACTTAAATCGAGAACGAAATTTTCAACTTGAAATTGAGAATTTAATTCGCTTGTTCTAAGCGGTGTACCTCTTTTTTAATCGGCCACAATTTAATCTTTCCGAGTTTAATTACCAAACTTCTTGGGTGATGAACTTAAACCGCCCGAGGGCCCATTGTAAAAAAGTTTGCCCTTCCTTTGAGGAGGGTTGTTTGCCCTCAGCAAGAAACATAATAACTGTCAACGCCGGGAATCAAGTCGCCAGCGTAACTATGACAACATTATAACTATGACATCATTATAACTATGACATCATTATAACTATGACATCATTATAACTACGACGTTATTATAACTATGACGTGACTGGAAGACTGATGTCTTTATAACGTCTATCAGTTAACATCTATTATTTAGCGTCTATAGTTTAGTGTCTATAGTTTAGTGTCTATTAGTTAATGTCTATGATCTAACGTCTATGATTAAACGTCTATTAATTAATGTCTATGATCTAACGTCTATGATTAAACGTCTATAAGCTAACGTCTATAAGTTAACATCTATAATTAAACGTTTATAGTTTAGTGTCTATAAGTTAAATATATATTATTCAATGTCTAAAGTTTAATGTCTATAAGTTAATGACTATGATGTAATGTCTATGATTAAACGTCTATAAGTCAATGTCTATAAGTTAACGTCTATCAGTTAACATCTATAATTTAACGTTTATAGTTTAATGTCTATGAGTTAATGCCTATGATCTAAGCTCTATGACCAAAACATATACGAATTAACGTCTATCAGTTAACATCTATTATTTAGCGTCTATAGTTTAGTGTCTATTAGTTAATGTCTATGATCTAACGTCTATGATTAAACGTCTATAAGTTAACGTCTATCAGTTAATATCTATAATTTAACGTTTATAGTTTAATGTCTATAAATTAAATATATATTATTTAGTGTCTATAGTTTGGCGTCTATTAGTTAATGTCTATGATCCAATGTCTATGATTAAAGGTCTATAAGTTAACGTCTATCAGTTAACATCTTAAATTTAACGTTTATAGTTTAATGTCTATGAGTTAATGCCTATGATCTAAGCTCTATGACCAAAACATACACGAATTAACGTCTATCAGTTAACATCTATTATTTAGCGTTTACAGTTTAGTGTCTATAAGTTAATGTCTATCAGTAAATGTCTATAAGTTAACATGCACAACTTATATAACAACCATGACTTTCCATCGAGAGCATACAAAATGAGAACCTCTATGAAAATCATAATTACCAATACATCATCAAAAGTTTGCTAAGCCTGAGGACGCACAAAGACCCTAGGGATAGTGAGGCCTCCTATTCATGCATTATTAAGGGCGCTAGAGTAAATACTACAATGGATTCTCCGAGTGCTAGTCGGGGCCTTATTGGCTGCAAAACCTCGGCAACAAGGCGAAAGCTCGCTTTACAATGACTCTCTCGCTAATCTCTCTAAGTCTGATTTAGTTCGGGTCCCATTCAATTATTTTGATATATTAGTTATTTCCAGAGTCTAGGGGTTGAATTTCGGTGATTACGGAGTAATATGAAGGTTTTTTTATTGTTTTTTTTCGATAGGTTTTTTGATAGTTTCTTTTGGATAGTTTTTTTGATAGTTTCTTTTTGATGGTTTCTTTTTGATAGTTTCTTTTTGTTGCTTTCTTTTTGATAGTTTCTTCTTGATGGTTTCTTTTTGATAGTTTCTTTTTGATGGTTTCCTTTTGATGGTTTCTTTTTGATAGTTTCTTTTTGATAGTTTCTTTTTGATAGTTTCTTTTTAATCGTTTCTTTTTTTATGGGGTTTTTTAATAGTTTTTTTATAATATTTTTTTTGATATTACAAATGAAAACAATCCAAAAGTGAAACTAATCAAAAAATGAAACTAATCCAAAAATGAAACTAATCAAAAAATGAAACTAATCCAAAGGGCTGAAAACGAACCAATAAGGCAAAAGCGCCTCAATTACGAGAATCGACAGTTGTCTCGATAAAACAATTGGAACTGAGGGCCTAAAGCGAGGATAAAATTAAGGGGGTGATAAAATTAAAAGCTTTCGATAGAATTGGGGTTGAGTTCCTCCATGGATGTTTCCAGAGCTTTAGGAGGGTGGGATTCTCTCAATAAATCGGGAGCTTCCTGACTTCCCAAGGAAGACACGAAAGGTGTTAAAATACGAGATCTCTACTTTTCCATTCTACTTTCTCTTTCTACTAATTCTTTCCACCCATTCTTTCTACCCATTCTCTCTACTCCTTTCTACTAATTCTTTCCACCCAATCTTTCTACCCATTTTCTTTACACCGTTCTACTAATTCTTTCCACCCAATCTTTCTGCCCATTTTCTTTACTCCTTTCTACTAGTTCTTTCCACCCATTCCCTCTACTCCTTTCTACTAATTCTTTCCACCCATACTTTCTACCTATTCTCGTTACTTCTTTCTACTAATTCTGTCTACTTTTTCCCCAACCACCTTCCTCTAATTCCAGTGAATGTAAACTGCGAATCGGGAACTTAGGTCTAGTTGTATTGAGAGATAAGGGAACGGCAGTAAACGTGAGGAAATTGGGGGAGAGTAATCTGAAGGGAACGATAAGAACTTTTCATCGAGTCGACTGATTCGCGAAGGTATGATTGGTTGCCGGTATCTCGCCGGACCTCGCCCTCACAGTTTGTTAAATGTATTGGATACATTTGTTCGCCATCCCTTCTGTATCCTTCTCAACGTTTATCAAATTGGGGCTTTTCTATTAGACGTTTATCCCGGAAATATTTGAGCTAACAACACTGAAGTTTATTTTATGTTGCTCAGTTCTGAACGTTATGATGAAAGAAAAATGTTGAGATTAGAATTGTAGCAAAAAAAGTAGTAAAGATCGGGGATTCTAGAACATGACGTAATAGCGGCATAGCCCCATAGCTTCACTACTAATTGACAAACAACACAAAATGAAAGTGTTCTGAGAGATTTTTCATGGAATGAAATATTTAAAATTCAGGAATCCAACAGAAAGTGTTTACAATTGAATTGAGAGCGCCATCGAGTATTTGTCCCCCAAAGAATGAAGTCAAGGGCGAAATGCGTCGATTCATGTCGAAGGCCCGTTCAGAATTGAAATTGGTTGGAGTGGGTCGACTTTCTTGTCGCCTTGTACATCTCCGAGTTTCAGGTGAAACATTTGCTACTGCTGCTACTTCGAGAAAAATAAAATAAAAGGAAATACGGGAAAACTCTTCTTGTATTTTCAATCTCGAGATATCACGGAATCCTTTAGCGTTATTGAAATGTTTCTTTATTAGTCGATACGTATAAATTTCTGTCGATATTCGTTTTTGGCGATATTCGTTTTTGTCGATATTCGTTTTTGTCGATATTCATGTTTGTCGATATTCCTGATTGTCGACATTCATGGTTGCCTATATATTTCTTGTTGTGCTCATGGCAAGATGTAATTTCCCCGGAAACATGAACGTACCGACCTATGAAATTTATTCGGCAAACGGAAAAACTAAAGCCCTTCGATCGTAAATTATTCCGAGTTCGAATTTGTGTTGCAAACTCCCTCAAATATGCATCGTGGCGGCTCTCGATTTCGCCCCCCAAAAAGAAAAACCCAAACACCACCGGCAACAATATTTATGCTCCACGTAGGCGAAGGTTCAAGGCTTCCTCGGTGTTTACGCGAGCGAGGAATTGGGGCAATCAATGTTTCTATGTTTCTGATAAAAATGTTTTGTGTGGAAATACTTTTTGTATATAAATACATTTCGTACAAAAAATCGAACAGCACACTATTCTACCCCAAAAGATGTAAATACGAAACATCCTTCCGAGTTTTTCCAAATAGTCTTCTCGAGGATGTGACACAAAGAGAGTAGTGGCCAACTGGCTGGAAGAGCGGTGCAAAGAGAGCACAAAGCTTAGGGTCCTCTCTCTGTTTATTTTATTCATTTAGTTGCGAACTTCGGGTTTTATTGTATAACACAAGGTGGGCGTTATTTGTGTATGCAAAGCAAAACTTTCGTCCTGCTCCTGGGGAAATGTTTATATTATATTTACGGGGGCTAACTTCGGTCCCAACTTTCGCATTCCATCCCGACGAGCTGAAGAGAAAGTGAGAAAGTTGCTAAATGGGAAAATTGACAAACTGAAAAATTGAAAACCAGGGTACAGTAGAGGGAACTCGTCCCTTCTGGACGTCGCCACAATCACCAACGACGTTATTTATAGCGTGCCCAAACCAAAACGAAAGAGTCATTCCTGTTACGATTATTAGGCCATCAGGGGGAGCCATCTCAAGAGCCGCAGGGACTCTGATACAAAATCAATTTTTATTACGTGGCGCATTAGGTTGGCGTCTAATGGCCCCGGATAGACTCCGGTCGCAGGTGCTCCAGGCGAAAATATTATTCAGCCCGGAAAGAACAACTCTGCTAGAGAAAAACGATAATTTTATTCGGTGAGATCGGCCACCGTTTCGAATTCCGGAAATTCGAATAAAACGGCTTGGCGTGTGAATCGCCCCGGAAGAATCCGGGGCCGCTCCGGGAACCCGCAAATGAAACGCTTCACTCTTTAAGGAAAGTTTTAAAAAACGCCTCCGGGACCTACGAGTTCTTAGCAGGTTTGAGGAAAAGAGTTGTTGGGGAAAAGAAGTTGGTTGGGGTTACGTTCGTTCTTGGAGTTCTTTCGGAAAGTTCTTTCGGACAGTCCTTTCGGAAAGTTCGTTCGGACAGTCCTTTCGGAAAGTTCGTTCGGACAGTCTTTTCGGAAAGTTCTTTCGGACAGTCCTTTCGGAAAGTTCTTTCGGACAGTCCTTTCGGAAATTTCTTTCGGACTGTCCTTTCGGAAAGTTCGTTCGGACAGTCCTTTCGGAAAGTTCGTTCGGACAGTCCTTTCGGTAAGTTCGGTCGGACAGTCCTTTCGGAAAGTTCCTTCGGACAGTCCTTTCGAAAAGTTCGTTCGGACAGCCCTTTCGGAAAGTTCCTTCGGATAGTCCTTTCGAAAAGTTCCTTCGGACAGTCCTTTCGGAAAGTTCGTTCGGACAGTCCTTTCGGAAAGATCCTTCGGATAGTCCTTTCGGAAAGTTCCTTCGGACAGTCCTTTCGGAAAGTTCCTTCGGACAGTCCTTTCGGAATTCTTTTGGGGTGTTCTTTCAGGAAGTTCTCAGGAGAAATTCTTACGGGAGCTTCTTACAGAAAGTCCTTACATTCAACTTCTTATAATAAAACTTCTTATATTAACTTCTTTGAGCTGGCGTAAATATGCGCGGCGCCCGGAATATATCGGAGGACGATGCAGAAAGGAGTTTTTGCGATCCCGCAGCAGCGAGAAGTTCCGTAAACAAATTGCCGCATTTCAGTACCGCTGGGTTATTTCGTGTTTAATGGCCTGTCGGGGAGTTGGAAGTATGAAGTGCGGCTGGAATGGCAAGGGACTTGCAGACATTTGTAAGTTTCCGCTGGCTCTTTCTCTCTCTCTCTCTCTCTTTCTCTCTCTCTCTCTCTCAACCTCGTCCTCAAGCTCACACTAGTTCACCACGCTAGATGCGAAGGATTTCGTCAGCGGTGCAATGTCCCTAATGTAGCCCTTTATATGTGTAGACTAGCAGACGTGCCCGTTCTTCGACTTCTCCGGTGATAGTAACAACAATTTCTAATGTTTTGTTTTTTGTTTGCAGTTACCGGACGGAGTGCAGCTAACTTTGAACGAACTGCGCGAGATGGCGTGCAGGCAGCAGTCGCAGATAGACTCGCAGCACCAGCTGCTGGCCGCCAAGGAGCAGCGCTTGAGGTACCTGAAGGAACAAGAGGCCCACCAACAACGGGTCCAAGCAGAAAGTGAGAGGCTCCGGCGGCTGAGGGAGAGGGTGGACGCTCAGGAGATGAAGCTGAGGAAGTTGAGGGCCATCAGGGGGCAAGTCGACCATCAGAAGCAAAACAACATTTCTCTCAGTAAGTCATCACCGATCATTTAACGTCGCCAATCATTTAACGTCGCCAGTCACTTAACGTCACCAATCATTTAATTGGCTGCACGACGATCAACACCCTGCGACCGCCGAAGGGTCGCAAACCCCAATTGGTCCCGTTCTAATCATTGATAGATTCGTCCGTGTCCCCGCATTAGCACCAAGTTAAATTTGTTATCTCGCCCGATCGGGCCCTCCTGCGATTCTTGCGGTTCAATTAATTGATCGTAGCGGGCCGCAGGCATGCCCCCAGTTTCAGAATCCTACCCTCTGAATCAACCCTCAGCATCCATACCTCAGCATCCATTCCTCAGCATTTATCTCTGAACTACCTCTGATTCAACCCCTTGTTGTATCCTCTCGTCCATTCTCTTATTTATTATGCTACCTTCTCCTTCGTACCGTTACTCCGTATTCTTCCTATTCCTCCAGAGGTCCAATCCCACATTTGCGGCCACCTCCAACTACACAATTTACGCCACTTCTATTTTATACTTCATCTGTCTCGTACCCCTCTGCTATCTCTCTCGTGCCCTTCTGTTATCTCTCTCGTGCCCCCTCTGTTTCCCTCTCATGCTCCTTCTGTTTCTCTCTAGTGCCCATTTTTCTCTAGTGCTCCTCCGTTCTCTCCTTCTGGCATTTCCCGCGACTCCTAACGCCATCTCTGTCGAGGTCGGTCGCGGTCGCGGCCTCCTCGACCCCGCCAGGCTCGCCATTGACCCTTCCTTCGGTCGTCCTTAAGAATGGCTCCCAAACTTTGTGACAGGTGTTGGACCCGCTTCGCTTAATAAACAGCTGACAGGGCTGAATGGGAGAAAAATCGATGGGGCGGCGACCCTCCCCCTGCGAAAACCCTCGAAGCGGAAAACCATGACGTTGCATTCGGGGGCTTAAAGGGTTTCCTTGGCTCTGGTGGTCTTATACGTGATTAGGGACGTCCGGTGAATTGTATTACTATTGTATTTTTTCATTTATTATTATCGGGCATCCCCCCTGGAATTTTGGTCTAATAATACTAACTTAATGGAATTTAGATTAATTTATTGTACGGACAATAAATTAATCGAAATTCCATTAAGTTAGTATTATTAGTCCAAAATTCCAGAGAAAATCAACATGCCTGAATATATTTAATTAGTCGAGAAGAAGGAAAAATATAAATTTAATATTCAATATTTTAAAAGTCCTAGGTTTCTTTACCATATTTTCAATACCTTAGTGTCTTAATATTTAATGTTTTAATAAGCTTAGGTTTCTTTAGCTTAATTTCACATCTTTAGTGCCTTAATATTTTATATCTTAATAGCCCAAGGTTTTTTTAACTTATTTTCAAATCTTTAGTGTCTTAATATTTAAAGTCTTAATAGTCCTAGGCTTCTTTAGGTTAATTTCAATGCTTTAGATATTTTTTATAATTATTTTTTTTATAATCTTGGCCTTGTATAATTATTTTAAATTTAAGGTTTCTTTAGCTTAATTTAAACCCATTAGGGTCTTAATCTTTAATGTTTTAATAGTCCTAGGTTTCTTTAACTTATTTTCAAATATTTAGTGTCTTAATATTTAATGTCTTGATGACTCTAGATTTCTTCAGGATATTTTCAAATATTTAGTGTCTTAATAGTCCTAGGTTTCTTTAACTTATTTTCAAAGCTTTAGTATCTTAAAATTTAATGTCTTAATAGCCTTTGGTTTCTTTGGTTTAATTTCAAACCTATAATGTCTTAATATTTAATGTCTTAATGGCCCTACATTTTTTCAGATTTTTTTGAAACCTTTAGCGTCTTGAAATTTAATGTCTTAATAGCTCTAAGTTTCTTTAGCTTATTTTCAAATCTTTAGTATCTTAGAATTTAATAGCCCTATTTTTCTTTAGCTTATTTTCAAATCTTTAGTATCTTGAGATTTAATGTCTTAACAGCCATAGGATTCTTAAGCTTATTTTCAAATTTTTAGTATCTTAAATTTTGATGTTTTAATAGCTCTATTGTTCTTTAGTTTAGTTTCAAATCTTTAATGTATTAATATTTAATGTCTTAATAGCCCTATTTTTTTAGCGTATTTTCAAATCTTTGGTGTTTTAATATGTAATGTCTTAATTTCTTCAGACTATTTTGAAATCTTTAGTATCTTAAAATTTAATATCTTTTCAAATGTCTTAATAGCCCTAGGATTTTTAAGCTTATTTTCAAACCTTTAGTATTTTAATAGTCATAGGTTTCTTTAGCTTAATTTCAAACCTTTAATGTCTTAATAGTACTAGGTTTTTTAGCTTAATTTCAATGCCTTAGATATTTTTTTTTAATTATTTTTTTTATATTCTTGGACTTGTATAATTATTTTAAGTTATAGGTTTCTTTAGCTTAATTTCAATCCATTAGATTCTTAATATTTATTATTTTAATAGATTTAGGCTTCTTTAGCTTATTTTCAAACCTTTAGTGTTTTAATATTTGATGTTTTATTAGCCCATGGTTTCTTTAGCTTAATTTCAAACCTTTAATGTCTTAATAGTACTAGGTTTCTTTAGCTTATTTTCAATACCTTAGATATTTTTTTTTAATTATTTTTTTTATATTCTTGGACTTGTATAATTATTTTAAGTTATAGGTTTCTTTAGCTTCATTTCAATCCATTAGATTCTTAATATTTAATATTTTAATAGATTAAGGTTTCTTTAGCTTATTTTCAAACCTTAACAGTCTTATTTATAAACGAAGACTAACGTAGGTCTAGTTAGACCGACATAAGTAGTTGCCAACACAATTATAACCTCAAAATTTAGTATATACGCAGATGTCCGAGATTTCGTACAACGCGATTTGAGGCTGATTCAAGCGTATTTTATGAACAATACAGTTTCAGTTTTATTCAAAAACAATGCTTAAATCTGGTTCAAACCGCGTTGTACGAAATCTCGGTCATCTGCGTAAATACTATATTTTGAGGTTATAATACTTTTGACAACTACTAGTGTCGGTCTAACTAGACCTACGTTAGTCTTCGTTTATGAATAAGACTGTTAAGGTTTGAAAATAAGCTAAAGAAACCTAAATCTATTAAAATATTAAATATTAAGAATCTAATGGATTGAAATGAAGCTAAAGAAACCTATAACTTAAAATAATTATACAAGTCCAAGAATATAAAAAAAATAATTAAAAAAAAAATCTAAGGCATTGAAAATAAGCTAAAGAAACCTTGTACTATTAAGACATTAAAGGTTTGAAATTAAGCTAAAGAAACCATGGACTAATAAAACATCAAATATTAAAACACTAAAGGTTTGAATAAGACTGTTAGTGTTTTAATATTTGATGTTTTATTAGCCCTTGGTTTCTTTAGCTGAATTTCAAACCTTTAATGTCTTAATAGTACTAGGTTTCTTTAACTTATTGTCAAATCTTTAATGTCTCACTATTTAATGTCTTAATAGCCATAGGTTTCTTTAGCTAATTTTCAAACCTTTAGTGTCTTAATAATTTATCGGCAAGACATTCGGGTCGCGCGAAGTGCGACCCGGATGTCTTGTGTGGCTCGCGAACTAGCGACGCGAGTGAGCGAGCGCCTACTACCTCGATGTAAATCCGAGGATGCGAAGGCCGCAGGCCGATAGTGTTGGCAAGATATGAGGGTCGCGCAAAGCGAAATGTGGTCGTCTTTAAGGCGTAATTAAGGCGAGAGTTGATAAGAACGAGAGAGTATGGGTAAATATGCTCAGAAGACGATACAATGGTGCCGTGACCTAGATTAAAATTAAAATTATTGTGATAATTATCAACGTTTTGTAAGATTGTGATGATTTATATTGCAGTTATGTAACAGTAGATTTATATAGTAGTAGATTTACATTACAGTAGATTTATATTAGAGCAGATTTATATTAGAGAAGATTTATATTAGAGAAGATTTATATTAGAGAAGATTTATATTAGAGAAGAATTATATTAGAGAAAATTTATATTAGAGAAGATTTATATTACAATAGATTTATATTACAGTTGATTTATATTACAGTTGATTTATATTACAGTTGATTTATATTACAGTTGATTTATATTACAGTTGATTTATATTACAGTTGATTTATATTACAGTTGATTTATATTGCAGTAGCTTTCTACCGCAATAGATTTATATTACAGTAGATTTATAATGCAGTAGAATTGGAATACAGTAGAGTTATATTACAGTAGATCTATATAGCAGCAAATTTATATTAAATACAGCAAATTTATATTACAGTATATTTATATTACAGTAAATTTATATTATAGTAAATTTATATCACAGTAGATTTATATTACAGTAGATTTATATTACAGTAGATTTATTTTATCGTAGATATTACACCAGATAATAGAGTAGATACAGCGTTTCTGTATAATGTTCTGATAGGAACGAACAGAGAGGGTGCGGTGCTTCGCGCGAGGGTGTGAATTTATTTTCTGGCGGTTTCTCCCCCGTAATCTCGAAATTGTTCCACGTAAGCGCTCTGGATTAATGTTCGCACCTACGTCTCACAACAGGTGTTTTTTATTGCTTCGGCTGGAGGCTCGATTCATCAAATTACGTCGAAAAGATACGGACTAGTTTACCCCTAGCTAACCACACATTATCTATACAGGGCGTTTCAAAATTACACCCCTTCCTTTACACCACATATAGTACTCACCAAAAGAAGCTGAAAAGTCCATATTGACCCCTGTCCGATCTTCAACCCCTAGGGAGATACAGCCCCTCAAAGTTGAGTAAAAAATCACACGATTTTTTGTATAACTTGGTCATTTTTTGCACTAACGAGCTAATTTTTGCACTGGCGT
>JAWQRP010000970.1:0-22040 GCA_033557875.1 Quadriops clusia
TTCCTCGATAAAAAAAATATTGTATTGTTTGTACATATGTACATACATGTTGTTGTTTAACCCGGATTTTCGATATGTCGGATCGGCCGCGGTCCCGGCTAGTCCGACTTAACGAGGTTTCACTGTACATGAAAATCTATGGTAGAAAAACTGTTGAAAGAAAATCAAATAAGATATTGAAGAGAACTCATTAATTGATACTCATGTTGAAGGAGATGAAGATAAAACTGATCAAGAATTCTGAAGAAAGGAAGAACTATAAAAAATAGGAATTAGTGCTAGAAGAAGGACGAACTAAATCAAGAATAAAATTTTTATTTTGTTAGATATATTATATCTATATTTTATGATGACCCAAAGGGAATTGTTCAATAGTGGCCAAATTTTGTCAATAAAAAAAATAATCAAACTTAGATACATAATTATTGTGTCTACTAATATACATTAGGCAACCAAATTTACACCTCGCCTTTATAAAAGTTAATGGTATATTCTCACCCGCAGGCTGCAGATCTGCCGGTCCCGTGTGTTCCCATGCTTTTCGGGTTGCCTAATCGAAAGAGATCAGTTTTTAATCAATTGAAATATTCAACTTTTAAAGCTGAAAATCTGTTTTGGACATGCAGGGATCACTGCTATAGGAATAAAATAAACATGGAGTGGTCTTCATTTGACTTTCTTGTATATTCCTAAGGTGTCCTAGATAAGATAAGACCAGGATTCAGAGCGATCGTTGAATAATTTTGATATTATACAGTTGAAAAAATGTTAAAAAATACCGCTTCCAGTTGAAGGAAAAAGCTAAAATTTAATATTTGTGAGTTTTTCGTTACTTCTAAAGTTAGTACAGAATTTGAAACAAATTCATTGAAGCAAAATGGTACTTACTTGAAAGCGTTCCACTTACTTCTTACTTTCTAACTAAAAGGTCTGCATACCAAATTTCATAGATCCAGGTCAAGTCGTTTTTGAGTTATCGTATTTACACATGTGCATGCGCATATAACTTATACTAATATACGGGAAATTAAAACTCCTTCAAAATTTATAAAAATAGACATTTTCTAACTATTTCTGCAAAAATTATAGTAGTAACAAAACATGAAATATTTTCATAAAAAGACTTTCCTTCAGAAACCTATAGATATATAATACCACCTGATAAATAAGGAACCCTTTAAAAATTAGCCTGGACTTTTGAGTCGGCACACAATGGGACGTGCCGACAAGTAAAGTGCCTTGACACACTCATGTCATTTGCCCAACGAAAATGTTTCGTTTGTGCAAACTGTTAAGGTTTTTCTGATTTTTTAGCATATAATTTGTAATTAACTTTCGATATTTAGTTCTGCATACCAAGAAACACGCCCCCTTAAATTGTCCCACCATTTCAAAAACTTTTCAAAATTGTTCAAAATTTTTCAAAAAATATTAAAAAAATATGATACTAAAAAACCAATAAGAAAAAAAAAAGGTTTTAATAAAACTCTTTTATTTAAGTGCACTAAAAAGTAAAAAATAATTTTTGGCGCTCAAACTATTACAATAATGCCTTTACTCTTTACTTTCTGGTACTAAAAATAAAAGCGTGTGGTACTTCTCCTTACATACATTCATACAAAATATTTGTATCCAAGGAAGACTTTTAAATTTTAATATAGTCTATAATCTATATCAATTACAAAAACTAATTTTTATAACTTCTATTAAGTATCTCTATATATTTTAAAATTGTAAAAACTATAGTCGCGTAACTAATGAATAACATGCTTTTGGCAACTAGAAAGTCAATAGTAAGGCATTATTGCAACAATTTGAGCGTCAAAACTTATTTTTTAGTGCATTTAAATAACAGCATTTCGTTAAAACCTTTTTTAAATTTTTATAAGACCTTGTTTTTGGTAGTGTCACAATATTCAATTGTTAACGACATCTATAGTTTGTTTTATTTCTTTGAACGATTTGTGGTTTGTTACCCTGCATAAAAATTTATGTTTCATTTTCTCTGTTTTTTTTTATTAATTTTTTTCCTGATTATCTTATTGTAGGTTCTATTAATATTGTTAATATATGTGTAATTAAGAGATCAGTCTCGAGATCAAATATTTTAATTTAAAAAAAAGTAGTCAATATCCCTTTTAAAATTGATAGGTTTCTTCTTATTTTATAAATAATGATTCGTAAATTTTCCTTGCATACCATTGCCTCTCTTCATAATTAAGTTTTGAACGTTTCAATTTGTCATCGGAATCTTTAATTTCACAGAAGAATTGTTCGGTAGGATTTTAGCTTTTGCAAATAGTGGTTATATTAATAAATTTGTATTTCATTTCAAATATTTTCACTTAAATGTTTTACATACGTGGCATTTACTATCGGTATTGGTTTTAAATTTCGTCTAGGTAATTATTCTCTTTTAACACATTTTATTTTATTTCTTGAAATTTACTGCAATCTTGGATTTGAAAATTTGTAACATCTAACGGTTAGAAATTTGAAAAAATCGACCTATAAAACCTGCAAGAAAATAATTCTACAATGTAATGTAAAAAAAAGTTCAAAAAAAGGAAAAAAAAATTCCGTTTAAAAATAGGTGTATTATTACAACGTCTAGAGACACATTAATTACTTTATTACGAATTAAGTAATAATTCCTACCTCAAAAACACATAATAATAATAATAATACTTTATTCGTGCTCAAAATACATCAGTATCACACCCGTCACAATAAAAGAAAAGAACAATTCATATACAAGAAATCAGATGTGCAAAGTAAAGCAAAATCAAAATCAAAAACATCCTTCATGTCCATGCATGTTTATGTTTATTATTATCAACTTGATAGTTCCTATATTAATTAGAATGTTTATCAATCCGCAACTCCAAATTGTGTTGCGCCCTCAAATGAGTCCGCAAGGAGGTCTTCTGCTTAAACCCAACAGCACACAACTCGCAAGTGAAAGGGTTCTCATCCGTATGTTGTCTCAAATGCACCTTCAACGTGTAATTACTTGAGAATCTCTTGCTGCAATGTTCACACTGGTAAGGCTTAAACCCAGTATGGCTCTGCACATGCCTCTCCAAGTTTTGTTTCGTGGCGAACCCTTTTTCGCAAATCGGACATCTGTGCTTCTTTGACTCATTTTCCTTGTGCCTCCGCAAATGGAGCAGGTAACCCCCTTC
The DNA here is from genome assembly GCA_033557875.1 of Quadriops clusia. Taxonomy (NCBI): domain Eukaryota; kingdom Metazoa; phylum Arthropoda; class Insecta; order Coleoptera; family Hydrophilidae; genus Quadriops; species Quadriops clusia. The sequence continues at coordinate 3,186 of JAWQRP010000970.1, forward strand.
GTACTCGAAAGTCCTTCCGCAATACTCGCACACACAATCTTTCCGCTTGTGCATCTTCGGATGAAACTGATAGGAGCCCTTGTTCTTGTACACTTTTCCACAGATGTCGCAGGACACTTGTTGGTCGCTTGAATGCGTTTTCAAGTGCTGAAATAAATGCTTCTTGCTCAGGGACTTACCACATACTTTACAACTTTCTCTCGTGACGGCTTTCTTAACCCCATGCTTCCGGACTTTGTGGTCGTAAAACAATGGCCTTCGTGTTGTTTTGTATCCGCATAGGGAGCACTCATGTATCCTGTCCGGATTGTGTATTCGCTTATGTTCAGCCATGTAATACTTTCTGATTATTTTCCCGCAAATTGAGCAAGGGGCCGACCTTTCTTCCTCTGTCTTATGTTTACTATATTTATGAAACCGATATTTGTTCTCGTCTTCCGTCACAAAATCACAGCTGTTGCATTGGTAAATTTTCTGGGGCTTCGATGGATCTGGATGTTTCTTCCTCATGTGATCCTTAAATGTACTTTTTCGCAAAGTCTTATAATCACATAAACGGCAATCATATTCGATCAATTCGCTTTCAGATTCATAATGCAATAACATATGACGATCTAAGTACGACTTCTTCAGGATTTTTCCACAGATAGCGCATTGAGCTGTCCGTTCGTCCTCGGAACCATGTTTACTTCTCTCGTGAACCTTCAAGGCACTTGCATAGGGAGTCTCGTACTCGCAACCGTCCTCGAGGCATTTGTACAAACTTTGACCTTTACCCGAATCAGGATGTTTGCGCCTCTGATGGTCGTAAAACGTGGACTTAACAGTCGCACTGTAGTCGCAGAAATCGCATTTGTAAAGCTGATTTGGTCCAAAGTGTGTCCGGAGGTGCGCCTTCATATAGGCCTTCCGGATCATCTTCCCGCACTTCTCGCAGGGGGCCATCTTTTTCTCCACAGGGACATGCTTTCGATATTTGTGGCTCTTCAGTACTGCTTTACTTTTGGTTTCGAAATCGCAAAATTCGCACCTCTCGATTTTTTGCTCTTTCGTTGGGTGTTTTCTTCTCTTGTGATCATTAAATGTTGACCGGATTTTAGTTGAGTAATCACATTGAATACATTTGAATTCAGTTGATGAAAACACATTTCCTTGATTGTTTTTTGTTTCCCCTTGATTGACTTCTGTTTCCCTTTGATTACCTTCTATTTTTCTTTGGTTTTCTTCCTCACTGTCGACTGTTTCTCCTTGAATCTCTTCTATTTCTTTAATAACTTTTGTTTCTACTTCTATTGTTTGTTTGTAATCTGTTCCCTTTACCGCGCATCTATGCTGCTTCATATGGAAAATGTTAGTTGTTTCAAAATCGCACAGGTGACAAGCATATAATGTTATTATTTCTTCAGAGTTGTCTACAATTGCGTATTCGGAGAGTAAAAGTTGTTCCACCAGAGTCTCTTGTTGGTTTGTTGCATCTCCTTGAAGTTCCATTTGCATTTGTAAGGTAATTTGTTCTTCAATTTCATGTTGTATATTTTCGGCGTCTCGAATGTCTTTAACTTCTTGAATCCTTTCGACTTCTTTAATGTCTTCGACCTCTAGATTATCTTCAACATCTCGAATATCTTCAACTTCTTGAATGCCTTCAACTACTCGAATATCTTCAACGTATCGAATGTGTTCAACATGTAGAATATCTTCATCGAAAGGGACTTCCTCAATCTGAATGTCTTCACTTGGGATTTCTTCCATCATTTCCATTCCAATAGTTTCTGTTTCTTTTTTCCTATTCTTTAGTTTTGCATCGGTTTCGAGGACCAATTCCCGAAAGATGTTAAAATTATTGAAATTCTTCACACAACTTTCGCATATCAATTCTGGAAAGTCTTCTTTATGAACCTTTACCTGAATAAAATCGCTTAGTTTGTAAAAACAAGTTTATTTAAAAAAAAAATCTTTTACATTTGTCAGACAAGACTGAACATACTTTCTAATATTTAAACGTCACATCTCTAAAAGTATTAGGAATGCTAATTAACCTTACTGTACATACTTACGTCCACAGTGGTTAAAATTTTAATTGTCTCCAATAATTGAGTTTCATTATTTGCCGTGAACAAAGGCGAAAAAGGTCCATTTTCAGCCAGGCAAGTCCTGCAAACTTCCATTATAATGCTGTTCCTGAACGTAATCCTTAAAATTATCATATGTACTTCAATTTAATATTTTGATTGTGACCCGATTATAGTGGCATACCCTGTATACATCACGAATTAGAGGTTATAATGACCTTTAAACATGCAACTTTCCAAGTCAAGTGGTTTAATTCCAGGTCTTTTACTTGTTATGTTTTTAATTAGCAAGAACTACAAAATTAAGTATAAAACAATCACGAGAACTTATTAATAATAGAAATTGTTAAATTAATTTCCTTTTACACAAAAATGTCACTTAGGCTTTAACTGTCAAAATGTGCGTTAGGTTTCGTTGCTTACATCGTACGAGCAACAAGGATGGATAAATCGCATGATATATGCGGTTAAGAGAGACAGTTGATACGGCACCTTCTGAACAAAGTATGTAAACAAAATTCATGTAATAAGATTATCAAAGTTGCTTTATTTTTGCATTCAGGGTGACGCATGACGTTTTAAAGTACCCTCTTTATGTGTACAATTTTATTTTTTCATAATATCTTCTATTTTTTCAATCTATTAGCATTGAATTAGTTTATTTCATTTATCGATAATCACAAATTATACTTACCCTTCCTTGGCAGCAATACTAACAATGTTGCTAACAATAATTTAATTCTAGGTATTTTATCAAATAAAAAAAACGGAAAGTTTCGTATCTTTATTGAAAATTAAAAAACGAAACCAACTGTTCAAAAAAAAATCATTGATCACTTCCTTACAATTCTCAATCATGATTAAGGCATAATTTTTGATTTGTCTTGAATAGTTTTCATTAATGGGCAACAATTAAACGAGATCATTATAAACAATTCAATGCAGTATAAACAATCGGGCTCTAATTAAATAATTGGATGCTATGTAAACAATCGAATGCCATGTCAACAATCAAATGCTATGTAAACAGTCGAAAGCTATGTCAACAATTGATTGCTACGTAAACAGTTGAATGAATCTGTGTTCATGAGTAATAATCAGCCTTCTAAGTTTCCCATAATTAATTACGAATAATTAAAAGTTACATCGCTTCGTACATAAAACATTCACAACGTGATAACAATTTGTATATGTAATTTTATCTCTAAGTAAGTTGTATCATCATCATCGTACTCCTAAACAAGTTTTGTTAATAATAGTCATTTCTAGAAAGTTAAAAGTACAATTTAGAATCTAGGATGACTAGATTAATGGATTTAATCTATTACTCTTCATAAGATTAAAATTTGTTATGGACGGACTACAAAATACTATAACAATTGAAATTGAAATTTGTTTATGCATTGACATACATGAGTTTAATTGAAATGAATTCGAATTGGACTAAATAAAAAAGTCGTGTTTATAGAAAAGAAATAATAACGGAATCGGTGTCGGTTAGAGGATATTTGTGAGGAAATTGAAAGGGACGGCGAGTGAGAACGCAGCACAAAAGTAATAATGCTTAATGCGAAAACGGTGTGGTGGAAATAATACTAATGGGCGAGAAATAAAAAGAAAAATATATAAATGAGGTTCATGAATAATACGATATATGGCACTATGGATTTTATTGAGTTATAATGTGTTTGACAATGCTGTGATCTAACTTAGAGGAAACCGTTTTGCAATGTTGCAGCTTCAACGAAGAGCCAAAGGGCTTTCGGAAAACTCGCAATGTTGCAAAAGAGGTGCACGTCCCTTATTTCTACTTTCAAAATATATATGTTCTTCATTTAATCTGCAATCTGCAACAACTAAATCTTCGGACCCGTGTTACCAACTTTAAATTAAACAACCTTTATAAACTAACTTCACTGTACAAACAACTATTTATTGATTAGATGCTTAATAAACTTAATATTATGTGTTTAAAATAAGTGTAGTACTTTTTATGATAATAGTTATAATATTTGAAAACAACTAAGAAAATGTTGTATTTATTAAATTTGCTTGTATGTAGCATCTAGTGATTACTAAAGTATAAATCCCCATAAAGAACAAAACAGTACAAATGAAACAAAATACCAAAACAAGTGCGGATACCAATTTTCGACAATCACAATAATAACAAGGTGCAATTGTTCTTTAATACAATCGAACGGGTCGGCAGGTTATTGCGACTTTGCGGTTTTTAAAGCTTTAACATTAACTCTTCGCAACGTTCACAATAAAATACCAAGGGCCGTCCGGGTTAAAAGACTTACAAAGTAGGTAATGTTATCTTTACTTTTATTTTAATAATATTATAGTATTGTGACAATATTATGATACTGTAAACATTTTATGATACCGTAACAATATTATATCATATCAATATAATACCATAACAATATTAACATGTTGTAACAACACTATAGTATTATAAGTTTAAGATTAGGTAGGTTTCGCGTCTCATTTCCTCAATTAACTTCGAAGATTTAATTTATTAAGTAGTCAAATTTTCGATGGCAAACAAAAGACGAATGAGATTTACCGATGAGGTAAGCTATCATTTGTTTAATCATGAATGTCTAGCTAATGCAATGCAGGTCAGGAAAACAGCCGCCAGTCGGCGCACTCGTCAACGGGTAAAGCGACAGACACGAAAACAAACGACAATATTGCACATTAAATATATTTTGTTTCGAGTGCTGCTCGATTGGAGGTCACCGCCCGGCCATTTTTCTTGTATATTATATTTTTTTAATTAATGATCTTATCACAGCAACAGTATAATATAATATTTAATAATGTTTTATTATTCACTACATATATGAAAAATCATGTGCGCGAAACGATAATAGTTGCAACTCGTTTGTTTAGTCATTTTTTTAATTTGGAATTTATCCAATTTGCAATTTTTCTAGTTAGTAACTTAAAAGTGATAATGTTTTAAATTGTAACTACTTTTTGAATTATAAAATGTTTTAACACATTTAATCGTATGGCACTTTTAAATTGTATATCTTCAAAGAAAACGAAACAAAAAACGAATTGCACACATTTATACAAGTTTCACGCAAACAATGGAATAAAGGAATATAACAAAACAGTAACAATATATTACATATTCAAAAAAAAAAAATTGGGAAAATAAAATACCTAAACGTCATAAAATCAGTTTAGTTTCTCATATCGTCGACGCAAACAATTCATGCTTCAGTAGTAATTCGTCTGTTTTTGCTCCTCCATAACCTCGAATAACCTCTGAACAACGGGAAACTGGTAATATTAATTAATAAATAGCGCACCTTAAACTATTGTATGTAGAATGCGACTCAACATCGGCTGCGCCAAATATAACTATATCAAACTACAGCAATCACATACATTTAGACAATGAAACTATGCTTTTTGTGTATTTACGGCCTTTCAATTCTTAACGTTACCGTTATTACGATGTGCTAAGTGAAATTTATACAAAAATAAAATATCATATCTATCTCTCTCTGCGTAAGGTACAAGAGTACATTTTTACTCTCGAGCACTTAGTCTCTCAGTCACTCGTCAAGTAAAATTATTATAAGGAATGCCACAGTTTTACCACAATTATAATAATAATGATCGCGCCTATGCCTGCATAGGCCCGAGCCTGCTACATAATCCATTTTTACTTTGTCTAAGTAAAAATCACCGTCTGTAACCTATTACATAATTAATATAAACTTCTCTTTAATATGTACATTACATAAACTAGCTCACTAATACCAACTTTAAAATTAAACAAATAAAATATTTTGGTTTAGAGAAGACAATTTTTTTCGTGTAATTAAATGTAATTCCAAGTTTACAGGTTGATTTGTCTGTTTATATGTAAATATTAATTTCTAATTCTTTATTTATAAATTATTAATCTTTAATTATTAATACTTTAATGAGTACTTTTTTAATCATTCATTTTTTTATTGATTAGTTTTTAATAATCTGTTTTTAAATTGTTAGTTTTCATAACCATTTATGTTTTAACTACATATTTATATTATTCCTTTTTTTATATGATTTCATTAGGTTCCAATCTTTGCCCATTACTCATATTTTGATTTTAAAACTTTTAGGCTAGATTGCTTATCGTAAAATAGTCGGTGATAAATTATATTTCCAGTAACAAGTGCATTTATTAAGCAATCTTTCGTATGTGTTTCATCAGCTACTAATCCTCCTGTACACTCGGACTACATTTTTTATTAATTAATAAATTATTCAATTAATAAATTTAATGAAAAAATTAAATAACCCCGATAGACTCGTCGTAAAAACAAACGCAACATAGAATTAATTAAAATTAACAACGATTTAAACTCTACCTACAAAATTACTAGTTAGCGCATGTCAAAATTGTACATCGACTAATAACGGCTTTGTTAAACATTGTTTAGCGCGTGTCCAAACATTAACAATATTAACAACATGCGATAACAACAATATATATATAATTTTAGTTTACATATACTTTTAATATACTCTTTATATTAATTCATTTATATATAATATAGATCTATATAAGAAGGAATTATAACAGCTCAAATTCAGGTGATTAATGACTTTGAATTTTTCTCTATGATGACTATATTTACACTGTCATGCCCAAAGTAGTCGATTGTTTATCCAAATAACAGCCGTTCAAACGTTTCACCCCGTTTTGCACTACTCGATTGTTTTTCTTTTCTATTCGGTTGCTTCTATTCATTTGTTTCCATTTCTACTCGATTTCTATATTTACTTGTTTCTTAGTTCTATTTGTTTGTTTTTCGTTTTTCTAATAATATATTGATGCACTTCACTGGTAACCAATAGCACTTATACTATTTATTTAGTTTTCCTATACATATATTAGACTCGCAGTAAACTTTTTTCTCTTAACAATCAACAATATTATTATAAAGACTTTCAACCAGGTACAAAAAATTGATTGTTGATTCTCGGGACGATTGGTTTAAGCAATTGTTATCAATGAAGTGCACGGTAACAAACAAATGGTTTAGAATCGTAAGTAGAATTATCTAGAACTAGGATTATCTAGAGGTAGAATCATCTAGAAGTAGATTTACCTAATAGTTAAGTAATCTAGAAGTAGGTCTATTTATATGTGGAATTATTCATAAGTAAGCTTCTTACGTTTTATAACTAAGCCAAAAAAGGGTTAAAACGCAAATGTGAAAGGTACTTCATGTACGTGCCGGTGTGTACATACCTCAGATCATTTTTATAATATAATAGCAAAAAAACCAGACTTTTCTTGGTTTTAAATAGTGGTATTTAAAAAATAAATTAATTTGTAAATTTCCTTTATGGCAAACGATAAAAATGAAGCATTGTTGAAAGCAATACTTTTCATAAAATGACTCAATGTGTAAAATATCTCATTTTCTAAAAGAATTAATTTTATAAAATAAATCAAATATTAAAGTAAATCAACTTTTAACAAAACAAATATTTAAATAAATCAACTAGTAAAATAAATTAATTATTAAAAAATCAATTTTACAAGCATAGTAATTTAAAAATAATCATCTCGGAAAAGTCCCTATGTTTTTGTTGTCGGCTAATCATAATAAACGTACTAAAACTGAAAAGTATAAAAAACAATCGGAAACGATTTGTACAGAGTCAATCTGACCGACGGGGCGATGGGAAACAATGGAAATTTACAAACACAATTTATGTACAAAAGAGTTCGAGACCTCGAAAAATAAATTCTGCAACAAATTTCGGCGACTGCACGATGGCGTCGCCATAACAAAACAACAAACAAGAAAACAATAACTAACTGTAAACATAACCCTGTACAAAGCTCATCATCGTGAATCGCGTAATAATAATAATAATGAACTAGACACTGACTGGTTAAAAACAATAACACATATAAAATATGAACAACAAAAAAAATGGTAACGAATGAGACGAGACGTGACTAATGAGGCATTTGAATGACCGATGCGGAGTCCGGCGCGACGGCTTCTTTGCGGCTTGCTGAGTGATCAATCGGTCAGCCGGAGGCCTAGCGAATTTGGTGGTAGAAGGTCGAGTTGAGGACGAGATAGTCTGGGGTGTGTTTTTGGTTCGGATGCATCCGGTGGGCGGGTCGGCAGGCGAGGTGGTATCACTGCATGCTCAGATTGCCGAGGGCGTTGTTGCGGGCTCGCTTCAACTCCTCTTCCGTGATGCGCTGCTCGATGAGATACTGGGCCGTGTTGATGGCATTGGGACTCCCCGTGATGGTAACAATGCGGTTGCGAGTCCCCGGGGCGAAGATGCCCTTCTTCGAGATCTGGATGTTGGCCCCGCTCATCTGCTGGATCTCAACTAATGATCGGCCACCAGGTCCTGCGGTAGCACCAATGTGTGATTTCGTTTACTTAGTCGGCTTGACTTTTAGTTTATTTTCGAATAAGAAACTCACTGCCGTTCAGTTGCAAACGACCAAATCAACCAACAAACGTTACTTCACTTTAAGAAATTGGTTTGTACTTTCTTAAATAAATATTATGCATATATATTATATGCTTTAATTATAATAATGGGTGATTTTCTGTTTCACATCGTTAACTAAAGATCTCGCTTATAAAACCAAACGATTTTTGAAGTCGTAAAGTACCAACCTCAAAGCAGCACACTTCTGAATCTATTATGAACATTCGTATAGGGCAACAGCTGTTTTGAGGTTGGTATTTCACTACTTCAAACATCGTTCCGTTTTATAAACGAGATCCTTACTTCACGATATGAAACAGAATAGCTCAAAATGTGTATAATATTAGGCTTGTTTATGGTGAAGATCTTGGATCCATCTGGGGCCAGTTCATGAACTTACAACGACGCATATGCAGTGTTAGAAAGCAACAGGAAATTTATTCTGACTACGTTTGAGAGGGTACATATATTTCGCATGTGCCCGTGCAAAACTGGCTTTCTCTATCCGAAAAAATTTTGACATATCAAAATAAAATATTTTTATTATCAATGAGCCCCATTTGGATCCGTTTTCATATTCAGAAGAAAAATCATTCAGATATTATGTAATATGTATGAAAAAATAGGTTTTTCTTCAAACATCATATAATACGCACATTATTTAGCTTAGTCGGCCAGGAAAAAGTTGCACTTTTCAGCATTAGTCAATGAATGACAGAAAAAGTAAATAAACAAACTCCCTGTCACCAGTTGTCACTAAAGGAATACAATAATGACTGCAAAAACGGACGGCGGCTTGAAAAGTAAGTACTGCCAACTGACAAACTGACGTTAGAAGAAAAAACCGCAATATTATCGATTTTTCGAACTTTCGAAGAAAAAATAGCATATTTTATGCGGAGTTAAAGTGACTTTTTGTAGCTCGTCGTTTTTTTACTGCCTCGCTATCGCTCGGCAGCAAAACACGACTTGCTACAACAAGTGCCACTTTACCTCCTTATAAAATAATATACTCCCTCTGTCCGAATATAAGAGTCCTATTTTATACACAAATTTGTATTAAAATGGGACTCTTATATTCGGACAGAGGGAGTACTATTTTTTGTGACTTGTCAAAATATTTCTCAATGTGAGAAAGCCAGTTTTTCACAGAACCTCGTCATTTGTTTCATTTTTTGGCCATATTTGCGCGGTACTGTAATGCGTGAACTGGTTCTGGATCGAACTGCGAATACACCTATTCATAAGTACATCTCCTTATTAGCGCTTTCACTATTCACAAGCAAAATAGTTAAGGCCATTTTTCGTACTCTCGACTAAAAATTTTTTTCTTTAATTAAAAATGATCTGAAACGCAAGTTTATTTATTACAATCAATACGTAGGAATTGTAATTTTTTAATTTACAAAAAAATCTGATAGTTTCCAGGCTACTTAAGGTGCATGTGTTTCAAATGCAAATACTCTTAACTAAACGCTGTGAATAAGAAGCTTTGACTGTAATATGAGGCGTTCCGTGGCAAAAGTGCCACATCCATTTGTAAAATAAAGGATACGTATATTTCCATTTATTTTGCAAATGGATATGGGCACTTTTGCCGCGGAACGCCTCATCTAGTACTAATATATTATAAAAGTGACTCAACTTGTTGATTGATTTTGTCGAAAGCGCCTCGTCCAGCTCATTTTTGGTTAAACTATTTACAGCAAATTTTTGTACAATGTTTAGGATATTACACACATTTACGAATGTAATGGAGTCATAGCAAGTGAAATTATGGGACGAATTGAAATAAAAAACTCTGTACAAAATGGAAAATGCAATGCAGTGAATGTTTGGCTTGTTTATCTGTTCGTTCCAATTTTAATGCTTTTTACACAATTCCGTGCTTCCACGTGATTTATTCAAATTCTCGCTAGTTAGAAATTCGAATGGGAATTGCTGTTTAAAATTTTGGAAACGCGCCATCTATCGGGAGACCAGATTAGTAGTAAACGTGCGTACTCGGTTGCCTAACCTCGACATAAAAAGAGATAGACTTGGGAGCAAACAATGTAACCGAGAGAGTACAGCCTACAGTGCATTGTTCGAACAAAAATTGCTTTTTAATTAATTGTACAAGGTGACCAAATACACTTGTGGAAATATTTGATCGCCCTGTGTTTGTACCATCAAATTCTTAATAATTACAACATTAAAATAAGTATTAAACGTATGTTAGCACATACTTTAGCGTTGTATTTATGAAAAATTTAGCGGGTACAACAAATAATAAAAAAAAGAAAGGTGCACCTATGGAGCAGATACTTCTGACTACTTGCTCTTGCAATGTACAGTGTGAAAAAAGAACAAGAATAAACAAAGAGAGAATGCGAGAAAAACCGGAAATAGCGTAAAAAGGGGATTGATTGATTTAATTTTATCCGTCAAGTTTGAAAGGATTATTTTCCACACTGTACGGGTTGCTACATACCTAGGATAGCACCGACAATGACTTCGGCAATCTGAACATTTTTGGAATCTTTCCCATCGGTAGTCAATTCAGCCGGGGTGGGACTTTTGCTGAGCACAGCCATCTGTTGGCCCGTACCCAAGCCAAAACTATTGTTATTTATGGAAATGGGTGCGGTTGCTGGTGAATTTTGATGTCGGAATGGATCAAATACTGTATCGTACCTTTCTAGATTTGTTTTTGGTGTCGGTGATGTTGTTCCTGAAAATGCACACAAATTATTCAAATATACTGACTGATGCTCCAAGAAGACCATACCGCCCACCAATTAGTTTTGCTTTAAATTCGCCGCCAGTAATAAATAAAATAAAACGTTTTAATTAACCCTTCAAGTCGTTTAGATAGTATTCAAAATTTATATCTTTAGGTGTCCATTATTTGTCTAATTAATAAAATCAAACTTAGATATGTTTTTAATTTTATTAATAAAAATTAAAGGTTGTTACAACATTTTGAAGTTGTGGCGGTATTTTTTAAATTTCTGACAATATACTTTTATATTAAGTGGACCGGAAAGTAATGTCATTTAGTCAATGATGTGTTAAGGTCTGATGTGGAAGCAAATCTTGGTCAGGCAATCGAGAAACTGTCAAACACACGTAACTAACCCTGTTGGACCATCCAAGAAAATTTGCAACAGGTTGGCAAAGTAAGCAGGGGAGGCGTTTGGGTCTCGCGTAATCTATTCAAAAGAAACAAAGCTTACGTTTTTTGATCGTTTGATCATTAGAGGTAGAAAATGGGTCCTGTATGATAATCAAAGAGCAATAGCTGTCTTCAAATGAGTTGCCGCGAAGTACTGTTAAGTCACGTTAACATTTAAAAAAGTGCTTTTGTGTGTTTTGTGGAGTATTCGCAGAATTGTTCATTTTGAAGCGTCAAACTTGGACAAACTGTGAATGCAGAAAAATTAATATTTAATTCAAAAGTCTCCAGCAATTGTTAACAGAAAATTTGTTATTCTGCAGCACGATAATGCAAAGCCGCATTGTGCAATACAAACCATAAAAAACATTTACGCATTAGTGTAGAAGGTACTTCTCACCCACTATTACACTATCGGATTGTTATTCCAGTCTCTTGGACACATTCTATCTGACAAAAAATTTTAAAGTTTGGATAAAATTCAAAATACTATCTCCAGGTAGTTTGCTCAAACCCAATTGATTTGAACCAATTCGGCATTAAAAATTTGCATACTAGATGCCAAAACGATGTTGACAATAAGGGTGATTACATTATTGATTGAAAATAAAAAAGTGTTAACAATTTATTTGTTTCAATTTAGTGTAAAAAAATTGACATTACTATCTGGTTTCACCAATATTTAGAAGTCTGTAGATTGATGTGAATGGGACTTACCTATACATTCGCTTAAACTAACTTGGCCGATGGCCCCAAAGACCCCAGTGTTGGCAGTGGCCGCTGTTGCTTGATCTGCAAAACTGAGGTAGTTGGAAACAGGGAGTCCCCCCGTGTGGGCCCCTCCAAGTCCCAAACCCATAGCTAAGATTCCGTACTTTGCCAACACCGACAATGCCGCACAGATCTCCACCATTTGCGATTCCGAGTAGCCAGACGATCTTAATTGTATCTGCAAATGGATTCTATTAGTACTTATACTGTTGGTTTATGTACTATTAGGTCAAGTACCATAAGTTAAAATAAAAATTTCCAAAAAAGACTATTTTATTTTTAATGAATATTAAAGTGGATTGTTCAATTGATTATATATATTGATTACTTTTATAAAATTTGTTTCTGTTTCAGGTTTGGAGGACTACATGTTTTATGGGTAAGTGATTACGTTTTAAAGTTCAAGATGTGTATATCGTAGTATATTTGTATAATCATCATAATCTTGTGTAAGTAGTTTCAAGTTAGCAAAAACTTATAGAAAGAGAAAGAAGAAAAAGTTGCTTACCTTAATATTTTCTAGTAATTGAGCAGTCAAATTTCCCATGTTTTGTCCGGGAGTGTTGAGGTTCAGGCTGAGATTAAGCCCTCCGTTGAGCATGATGCTTTGCGAGACTGCCCCCAAGCCGCTATTGAGGCTGGCTGTGGAGGCATTGAATGCACTCCCGGCATTCTGTTGCGCGAATGGCGAACCGGTAGGAATCGAGTTGGCCACTGGGCCGCTCACATCTGCATAGGACACATTCAGGCACGTGCCGCTCTGCGGGTCATCCACCACTTTGGCAAGGATCATTAGACACGCTTTCTTGTTGGCTTCTTTCTCACCTGCAGTTAGAAAACGGTATTTACTATTTTGGGTGCAAAATCGATAGCGAATAAAACATTATTTCATTTTTAATACGACTATATTATCCAAGAATTTATTTTGGATATATAGTATATTCACGTTTATGTTTTATAGATTATTTTATTATTTAATATAATTATTAATTATCACTACTATTAGATTGGAATTTGATTAAAAATTTATTTATTTCACTTGTTTTCTTGTTGGTATAAACGCATCCGTAATTATAGGACAAAATATACGTAGACCTAAATTAAGACGGATGTAGTAATACTTTTCATACGAAGATATTTTTGAATGTTTTCTATGAATAGTTGATGCAATAATTGCAGTGCAATTATTTATTATTTTTTAATTACAAAGATTATTATTGGCAATGACATGAATTATTGGTATTCGCTGTTTAGTGTTTATTGCTCAAGGTTTACATGCATCATCATTACTCACTTTTCTAGTAGTTATAGGAGTAATACATCATTTCGTCGTGTTTTCTAATAGGTATACATAATTTCTAAATGCAGGCAATTAGCTAAACTAAATGTATGTATTTTTGTATGAGTGTATTTGTTCATGTATATTTCTGTATGTAGTTGTGCATCTATATTTGTATATGTGCCCTATGGTGGCTCAAGGAGAAGTGATCCTAGAGATTATGTAGTAACCGGAATTTTAAAATTAGTGTAACATACTAAAAAAAACTCATAAAGTTTTCCTAAAATGCCTAGATATCATTGTTTTCAGTTGTGCATTAAATCCTTAAAAACAAATAAAACACCGAAAATCGCTAAAGATAATGGCAATTTAAAAATTATTCGAGTGTAACTCACCTATCACAGTAATGCACCTCTCTTGAAGACTCACATCTTTGGCTTTTTGAGAGATTTGAACGTACGAACCACTGTTCTCCTTGATCTGCTTGATGTAGTTGCCCGCCTTCCCGATGATCATGCCTGCTGTAGAGTTGGGAACCAGGATCTTCACCTGCTTGTCCCGATCCTGCAGAAGCTTGTTGTCCGTCTCCATCGGGGGCTTCAGGTCGGGCTTCTCCCGGATTTTGTCCATTATAAAGTCCATCACTGCCATTATGGCCTCTGTACTACCGGTTATCAGGCACACTCTTTCCGTCGTGCCTTTTGGTCCGTTCGTGCCAATAGCGCCGAAACAAACAACAAAATCTAATTAGTTACATATATTTGCAAGGCAAAATGAGAAATGATTCCATGTTTAAGATGTTGACTGTTTAAGAAGTTGATTATTAAAAACATTGATTGTTTAAGATGTTGCTCATTTAAGATGTTAATTGGTAAAGACATTAAGCGCCTAAATTTGCTTTTGAAGAGATCATCAGTGTAAGTTCCGGCAAATATTTGCATAAAGATAATACATTATAGAAGGCAAGTGGATATTCGTGGCAATTAAAAAGATAGCGAGTGTACTTGAAGTGTGTCACAAAAGCAAATATTATACGTATAGGATAATAAACGAATTATTATTCTAACTTCTATACAGGTATTAAAGGTACATCGAGTGTAGAAGTATGTAATTATGATATGTATCTATGATTCAGAGGTGCATTTTATGTAATTAATAAAACGACCTGAGTGAGCTAACGACTTCAAGGTAAAAGAAGAATCAGGTATGCGATGCCGCAAAACTGGTTTTTCACGTATTTTTAGCACATTGCATAATGAATGGGGAAAAGTCCGCTTGTTATGTGCACATAATCGGAGTAAGCCGTGATGCAAGTCATTTATTTATTTATATTTTATTTATTCTCGAATTTTGATATTTATTTGCTTATTTTGTTATTTATTTATTCAGTTTGTTATTTATCGGTTTATTAGTTAATAGTGCTTACTCGTACGTATTACAAAGTTCAACTTGGATTTTTGCACAATTGTGAGCAATGACAGAGCAGCGGAATAATTTACATAGCCGATATGTTGCTCTGATAGTTCGGCTAGATAGTTCAGGGAGATAAATGGGCCGAGGCAATGCAAACACTCAAGTTTCTAAATTTAGCCCGAAATAGTCAGTGCTATTATTGTACGATAATGATGTGTTTGGACTATGCGAGTTTAGTGGTATTCACCTGGATAAAAGTCGTGTGATTTGGACATCTTGACACGGGCACCCGTGTCCTTTTGCAGTTGTGCAATGGTGTCGCCACCTTTGCCGATGATGGCTCCTGCCGCCACGCTGGGCACCAGCACTTTGAAGTGATACGTTCCATCACCACCTGAAAGTCAAAGGGAAAAACATTATTTGTGAAACCACACATGCAGTGATAATTGTCATTTTTTGATTGCTACTCATTTCTTGTGCCAATGGGTGTTCATATACTGCTTTGCGTAGTATACTGAAAGTTGTTCATATGTATATCTTCAATTTTAATGACACCCTGTAGATGCAATGTCATGTATATTCATGTAATCGCAAGCTACTGCGTCAATCATTAGCTGCACACTTTCGTATGTACAAAACAGCGATAAGGCCGTTTTATCTGAGCATCCGGTTTTTTTTAAACATTTCACGAATGTACGGGCATTTTTGAGCGGGCAAATTGCCTCGGTAATAATCTCTGCTTGCGTAACGCCGTATTTACAATAACATTCGTAAAAAATGATTATTGTTATTATCTGCACCTTGTGCGATTGGGATCTTGAATACTATTAACAATATTACTATTGAATAGCTCAAAGCCATTCAACGTCTTTGTGTGTGGCCAGAATGAAGTGACTGCTGACTCACAATCAGCTGTCGACTGATGGTGATTTAAATTAGACATGTGAATACATATTGGTAGCTGGCCAAAAGCTTGTATAAGATACTTGATGGATTGTGGCATCACATCATGCACTATTCTGTTGTCATGTATACATATACACGTACACGTATCTTTTCCCTTTATATTTAATTTATTTTAATGTTGAGTTTAACAGTTTATTTATTTTTGTATTGATTGAATTTAATATATCATTTATTTATTTTAACATTTTATTTATTTATTGAATTAAACATCCAGTTGTCGTCAGGAAATTAGCTTCGTTGTAGCGGTTGGCGTGAATCGGAGTATTTATTCAGGATCGCGTGTGTCCTTCGAGGCCGTAAAAATATTGCGGATGGCTTGAGGGTGTTATTGGGGAGTTTCCCCAGTTTTCGCGTTCGCTATTTCCACAGAGCGAGTCGATAAAGATAGGGCTCTTAAGAACGCGGGCGTCGCGACGTCTCCTTCGCGCCGAAACGTCTCCTTTGCGCCGAAACGTCTCCTTCGCGCCGAAACGGCAAGTTTTAGCCAATTTTTTGCACGTTTCCGCCAAGAATAATTTATGCATAAACATTATTCAATCCTCAATCAATAACCCACTTTACGTTGATTCGTTTAAATTATACACTTTAAGTTTCCTTTTTTTTATTTTTTTACTTTTCTAAATAATTTCATATATGCTTGCGCATCGATTAGGAAAATGTCGGGGCCTTTTATTTTAAGTTGGACCACATAAATATTTATTATAAAATTGCACGCGTTTCCGTGATGCTCGTTTGTGAAAATCGGAATAATAAATAAATAAATATTTGTATGCGAAATCGACCTTTGCTGGCCTTTGGCCCCCGCCTCTCCTTCTGCATAGTATTCACATTTTCGCCTTGTCCGCGTTTTTTCCTTCATTATTCAATGTATACGTGTTCAACAAGCCTGCTATTTTGGATACGTCGTTGTTGGATACGTAAAAGTGATATTGATAACTTAATATCTAAGGTCACACGAGATTAGCTCAAAACGGATTTTAGGAGCGTGCTAATTTTTTCACACACGTCTTTATTTTTATTTATTGTAATGTCCCGATTAACATGGAAGAATGTCGTTCTCCTCTCGATTTTTCGTAAATAATATCGCTTATTTCCAGTAAAAATATAGCTTATTACTCGTCATTGCCGGCTCGGTTTAGCAATAAACGCATGCAGGAATGAAAGAGCGAGGAGGTAGTAATTTAGCCTGCCGCCCGAGGCTATTAGAAACACTTGCTGATTGCTGGTAGATAGTTACCTTGAACGTAGTATGATCTAACTTTTAAATAACGCAAACGACCAAGTCGACCGGACCAGACAGCCTAGACCTACTGACTTGCTATTTATTCGATTTTTCCACTTTCGGCGAACCCATGAGCAAACATTACAAAATTATATATATTCAGTGGTTGTATTCTCGATAAATCTTCTTTTTTTGTAGTGTATGTAGATTTTCTTAAAACTTTTTCGATTCTTAAGACATGATGAGTTTGAGTTTTACTTTGTAACATGTTACAACGTAAGACTAATAACTTTTAACGGTTTATTAGCAATTTCTTCATGATTTTCAGTTTTTTAACATAATTTGTGTGTAATGTGATCGTTAAGTAAAATTTTTCATCACAGAAACTTTCACCGAAATATTGTTGCCGATTTAAATTTTTCGTTATGCATTCGTGTTGGTTGAATAATCGCCTTTCGTAATCATCCAGCGATTATCGTCCTACCGATTCGTTCGTTCGGAGGTCAGTGGTGGCTGATAAATAAGTTTCGTGCGAACACAATCGGATTTCGGCTTGTGTAATGGGCTTTGTGCATATACATATGACCATTTTGTCTTTTAATTGCTTCTGCAAACTATCCGTTCTTATTACTTTAATTGGCCATTCGAGGTTGAAAGTGTATTTCCTTTTTGGTAAGCAAACATACAGGGTGTCCCAACCTCGGCGGATCGGTGGATTGTGGCTTTATTACTGAAGATAGACCAAATGTGTAAATACAAAAGTTATATTGCATTAAAAAAGGTACCTTTTTAAAATATTTTTGATCTCCTAATATAATTAGGGGGCGCGCAGGGGACATCAAGTCCATTTTGTTAAATGGCACGCCACCATTTTAAATTTTTTTCTTAAATCTACTTATTTATACCTTTCCAGCGGCACCGGGTTTGTAATGTCTAAAATCAATATTTTTCGAAATATTAATTTTTTTAGATAATTTTTGGCCAAAATATTACTCTACTTAAAATTAATTCTCAGAGAATCGGTTAAAGGTGGAGGTTTTAAAGTGATCAGTTCTTCAAGGGGAAGCTTGCCCGATGCGAATCCAGTCTGTTTTATTTTTATGTTACTAAATGGGGTCTCAAAAATATAGATTAAAAACGATAAAATTAAAATGGCACCAACTTATTTTTTTTTAATGGAATGATATTATTTTCTTTTCATAAAAAGAGATTAAAAATTTAATATTTTTGTATAATATTCCCTATCCCTAAGTCTAACCGATTATGATTTTTCTAGAAAAAAAATTTTTCCTTTCGCAATTTTTAAGTAATCGAATATCTCCTAGTTGATACTTTCTTCGCTTATTTAGAATTTATAAGAAAAAGTAAATATTTCTTTTTACAGTTTAAATAAAGAATGTTTTTAAGTCATCGTTTAAACAATGGTCGAATTAACACCGCACAAATTTTTGTTCTACAGCAAAATGTATTTGTCAATTTAATT